>JASFDH010001356.1:0-15388 GCA_036937195.1 Nidularia pulvinata
CAGCTTCATGTTCTTCCGGAGTGGAGCCGCGAGGCAAGCCTAAATCAAAATCTTGTCACGAGACCCACGGGAGTGACAGAGGTGAAAGTATTGTAGGGTATTATGACTGACGAGGCCTTTACCTATGAAATCTGCATTCATCTCATTCCGTTGACTCGGTGCATACGTGCATAGGCTTGCATGCGCTTACCCGCCCTGCTGTTGTGGTCCGCAGACTCAAATCGAAGATGATCAAATGAAGATCTTCATGGACCTCGCACAAAGCAGATTCTTTCAACGAGCCATCTCGATGTAGTCAAGAGACTATGTGCGCTTGATGAATGACTGCGATGAGATTGTGTGGACAGAAAGTCCTAATTGGAATCTATGTACGAAGTAACATTGACATCACCGAAATAGAAATGAAGAGCACTTACTGCAAAAAGGACATTCCATAGGAATCAATACTAAAATATATAAGAGTGCATGTGGAAGAACCATCGCGGGAGGATGAAATTAACTAGATGCCGAGAAGCATAAGGGAAAAGAGGCACGGGGTAGCCCAGGGAACGTAGAAGTTCAAGCATGAAAGAAACATATTCGCTATACTGCTTCATCCGTGTCGGAGGGAGTACGAAACAAAATGACTAGTGAGCGGATTGTCGTGTTGCACAGAAGCTGAAGCTACCCCGTCTCGGAAATCATTAGTTATATCAATTAAAATTATCGACCGCGCATTGCATGGTGGATTTTGCTTAGCGAGAACTCGCAACTCGACATGATCAGCATGGAGTGTGCTGCTATATCCTATAGAGTAGTTATATAAAAATCTTGGCATCGGGTCGCCTTCGCTGGCCTTGCACATCGTCGGCTTCGGTCCCGAGTCGGTATAGGCAGCACAGTTTGCGCCTATTTCCGTTTTCGGACTGTCCATATGGATGATCAACGCAACCTCCGCAATAGCATTTGCTAGAGCCTAACGGCCTCGCTATGATAAATGATGTATTCTTTGAGCTATTTAAATCTCGGCCGAACTTCTAACGTTGAAGAACTCTGCATGCTTTTCGAGGCCTCCGGTTTCGGAACCTGAGTGAAGATCGCGGTGTGAGAGGTAGAAACGAGCCTTAGGTAATAATTGAAGCCGTACGCACTCTCCCCGACCTAAGCACTGACAGCACACACCCACAGGCTTCACTTTAAGTACAACACATGTAGCTAATTTCAGAGAATCTCCTGGTCAAACAATTAATCACACCTTCAATACTCACATGGTTCTGAACCCACACCAACAATGGGGATTTTTCGACGACTTCGGGACTGTCGAGTGGACTGAGTCTCGGTAATTTCTGTTCCACTAGTACTTGTATGATCGCGAAGTGGAGAACATACGGCTTAATTGTGATTGAGAGATCTGGCGGAAATAGAGTAGTGATAGTGAGATCCCAAGTGTTTAGTTCGTTTTAGACCAGTAGTCCGTGAGATCTAGTCGCACAAGCAGATGATAGAGGGCCTCTGCGCCACCTAATGGCTCACGCTGTCCACCCGACATCTGATCTGCAATCCATCTGGACGACGAAGAATTTTTGTCAACTAAACCCTTCAATACTTTAATCTAGAAATAAGGATTAGAGTTTGAATCGTCGGCTAGATGATGCAGCCGTACCAAAGTGGTGATTTTCACTCGGAATTTCTGTAAAATATTCTCGATTCGATGACCAGCTTGATACTCCTCAAGGCGATCTCTATGGAGTTCTCCTGCCACAACACAAAACTCCAGGATGAGCTCAAGCGCTTGGCGTAGCAATTCACCGACTCCCTTTTGCCCAGACCGCAGAAGACAGGCGCTAAGAATATCGTCCAGTAACATTGAGTGAGCGCTCGCCAATTCGAACACGTCACCGAAGCTGGAAGTAGATCCATCTTCAGGGAGCACACCCTCGCGGGACAGACGAGCCACAAATAGATCGAAGTTGCCACCGATAGCAGTATCAAAAACATATTGGGAGAGGCACGACACGAATCCTTGTGCCAGAAACCTGAAATGAAGTAAAAGCTTCCTTGGAGCCGCTAGAGTTGGAAATAGCGGCTTTGCAGTTCGCCGTGTCATTCGGTAGAGCGATTTGATAGCATTCTCGACTAGGTCATGCCGAAAACGGTCATCAACAAGAATTGATGCTTTGTGAAATTCTATTTACCTCTCATAAGGCGCAAGTTGAATGTGAATATCCTCTGATACTTCGACATTACTTCCGGAGTGATCAAGATCTCAAGTGGGTGTGGCGGCTTGTAGTCCATGTAGAGGAAATCCAGAGCTCTAATAGAACGGTTGATCAGCGCATTGCATGGCAGCCATACATCAGCACACTCACTCAATATCTGGATGATGAAGCAAAATGATGAGTCCAAGTAAGGGAGAAAAGGTAAATGCTTACAGAGCGGATTGAGCCATTTATCACGTCCCGGCCCGATGGGAAGATCACGAATAGCAAAACCTAATCTCCAGCCAGCCTCCTTCGCAACCTGTTCCTCCTCTGAGCCACCATCATCCCAGTCTTTAGTCTTCTCAAACGAGTCAACAATAACGGTTCGAAGGACGAAGCTGAGATCAGCGCCAACAGGCGGCCAAATCTCCCGCTCGAGGAGACTGGGCGCGAGGCCTACAGCCCAAGGCTGACTATTCCCTTCTAGTTTATTGCTGGATTTCCGCCGAAGAGATCGGATGGTCATGCTGTGCGCCTTGTTCTCAATCTCATAGCCGCCCGCATCTGAGAAGAGCGCAGTAGAGAGTCGTGACTTGAACGACTCGGCGGTGAGGAGGAGATAGGAACGAAGAAGGACAATGTGAGATCGAAAGTTCAGATTCCCAGGAGAGAAGAGGAATAGAGACAGGAGGGCAGAGGATAGCGTTGATGCGTGTCGGACAAGACCCGCGAACACGAGAGAGGTCAGATGGGAGAGTGTTGGGGTTATAGACGGAAGTGTGTCGGGAAACCCGTCGATAAAGGTTTGAAGGGTGCTTACTGACATGTCTTTAACCTTCAATGCCGAGTTCCCCGCCGTTACTCCCGGTTCCAGGTCGAATATCGCAAACTCAATCAGCTCGGGCTTGTATATCATCATCGGCGAGGCCAAAGGTGGCACATCTTCCGTCGAAGCTCCTATTTCAGGAGCATCCGACTCGGGAGTTACAATACTCCAACTCCCCTGGATCGCCGATCTCTGCCACAGCCAAGTGATCGTCGCTTGAGTGGCATGGAGGTTCAGCAAAGGGTGGTCTGGTTGCGCAGCTCGGAGGAGGACGAGGGATTTCTGGGCGGCGGGTAAGGTATTCAAGAGCTCTTCTGGGAACAAAGTAGGAAACGTGTCCTCGATTTTCTCAAGAGCGTCGAAAATGTCTTCCTCTTCCTCTTCCTCCTCATCCCCAAGAGAATACGGGTCATGCCTTTCGCCGGTATCATGTGAAGGTTTCTTTGAGGGTTGCCCTCCAAACCCTACGGAATGAGCTACCTCCTGTAAATACTCGCGGGAGGCACCAGTTAGGATAAAGGCAAAGATGGCACGGATAACCCTTGGCGACTGCCATTCGAAATGCCGGCTGAGATGATCGTATATCCCAGACAGTAATGACACTGGTGAGGAGTCAAACGGCAGATAGTTTTCTGAGGTGAGATTCTCATCCTGTGGGACCGGTAAGTAACTCGGATCATAAACTCGAGATGCCTCGAATCACCCACCCGTCCGTAGAAAGCTGATAAAGCAAGCAGTATGTCTTCATAGATGCCATACTCCATCCATACGGCAGTAATTCCTCCGTCCTTCAACGAGTTACTAGAGTTGGCAGTCCAGGAAAGTTTCTCACGCATGTATCCATGGATCATGGAGAGCGAATGAGCGAAAGCATGTATGGTAGGTCCTTCCAGAGCGGACCTGCAAGCAGATGACATGTCTGCAAGCATAGATTATAAAAGCGCTCACTTTCTGCGCAGGGTTGAGATGAACGTCTCTAAACGTCGTAAAAGAGTGCCTATGGTAACGAAGCGTGATATCACACTGGGATTATTTAGCAATGGTTTAAAGAGGGCTGGAAGCAAGGCTCACCTACTACTTATGATTTCATCCTTCCCATCTACCAGCAAGAACCCTTGTTTGCCATTCCCAGCTCCTACTTGCACGAATCTTTCCGATGACACATCCCACATATGTAACGTTGAAGAGGTCCCCAGAACCATCATCTTGAGAGACGATAAAAGCTGTTCTTGCGATATGTAGGCGATGTCGGTGGCTGCATCATGGAGGCGTGGAAGGACACTAATGGAAGACGACATGACTGTAAGGGCATGGATGAAAGGGCATAACACGCACTTATAACGAGCAGAGGCAAACACTGGACTATCCTGTTCAGATAGAAACGGCGTTGATATTGCCCTGGACGAGTGAAATGGTCGGAGTCTGTCCCATGAAAGTGTTTGATTCTGTTAATTTTAATCAGTAACGGAGGTTGTGGGAGTCGGATAAACGTACCTTGGACCCCAAATTACGCGTCACCACATCCTTCCACAACATTTCCCTAGATATATGCACATTATCTTGAGCCTCCTTGATATCGGTCGCGAGATTGGCTAGTTCTGGAGGAAACATAGGTCTCTGAGGAAGAGATGTGTTGATGGAGGCGAGTTTCAAGGTATCCATTATCGGGTTCTGGGGTTTGTCTGCTAATGGTGGAACGAAGAAGCGCGGCCGAATATGCGGAAGATCTGCATGACCTATTGGCGATGCAGCCTCCAAGTCCTTCGAGTCCAGTCCGAAATCATACATATTAAGGTTGCCTGGGGTATTTCAATAAATGATGAAGCTGGAGGATGAGCAAATTCAAGTCGTAAGTAATGGGCTTGCTTTTATTTACGCCAGTATAGTAGTTTGCATGATATCCGGAGCCTCGTATAACCTGAATAGCGTAGCAAGTGTAAGGAGTGTTGCCAAGCAGTTCACCAATGAATGTTTAGCACGTGCACGTGATTTATTTGCATGTGTTAAGATTGAACTTATTTGTCAACGATTTGTAGGTCAAACAACCATGTCCCAGTTCGGGAATCGAGATCTTGCACCGAGTAGCGATGCACCATCTTCAGGTTGTATCCCATGGAAAATAATCATTTCGTATTTAATGGTTCTTAAAACTTGGGCCCTTCAACTGTCTTACGCCTTAGACAGTTTACCATCGCACGTGAGTGACTACTCAAGCCTGATACTACTTCCTTCCTTACAAAAAAGACACGTATTTATAGTCGTACTACGGGAGACTAAGCCCAACTTGAACACGCAATTTTAACCGGTCAGCCGATGCCTCATCTTTACAGCGCTGAATCCTAAAGTTGCCTCACGTGTCTTTTGATGGATGGAAAGCTACTGCGGATTTTACTTGTGCTTGTTAGTCATGCACTGCTTGGTTATGCAGTGCTAATACTTACTGCGAACAACACAGACCGATGGATGCAATAGGTGTTTATAGCTCCTTCAGAATCATATAAACCACTAGTGGTAACATGTTCAAAAGTCTTGCGAAGATATATATAATCAAATGAAAGATATCTAGATACAACCCAAATACAACCTTGGATAATAGCAAGAATAACGTAGGTTACAGAGCAATAAAAAACGTCCATCATGGAAGGCCGTGAAATGTACAGCAAGAAGTCGAAAGATAGAGACAGAAGCCTGTACGTGATCAAGGGCCGCACATACCACTCTCAATCATAAGTCCGCAGCGGGTGCATCGCACACGTCGGTCAAGGAGACAGAGCCCAATACCGAGCGGAAACCAGAAGATAGCAGCTAGAACACCTGCAGAACGAGTTAGGACAAACGCTCAAGTAGAAAGGGAAGATTTTACGCACCTAGTAGGCCATACTTCGTCTCTGGCACATGCATGCCAGCTTGTAGACATACCATCTCTGGATGGTCCGGTGGGAGTAGCGATGCGACGTTCTGTCCTGTTCTCGGATTCATGTACTGGTACACCGTTGGTGAGGAAGTATGAAGAGGTTGAGTAGTATATGAAGGTCCTGCGATACTGTATGGCATCAATGACTGAGCCGGGTCCGAAGGAGGTTTCCCTCCAGCGGCCTGAAGCTTGTTCTTATCCTGGTAAGCAGCATCTACAAAAAGTAGGCAATTTCCGTAAATAAGGCGCAGCATTAAACCTTGAGGAACACGTACTATCAGTTCGCACCTCTGAGGCGTAGTCATAAGCAGGAGGGCTATCTGCCAGGGCGTTTGTCTATAGATGGGCTACTCAGTATCGACAGAGACCATTACAAAGGGAAAGATGCTCACCATCATTTGGTCTTTGACGGGGTCAACTATCATGTCCTCCTGCGCTTTCACTCACCTCTTATACGTGAGCTGCGCCGGGTATGTACCGCTTGTGGAGACAGAGAGAATACTGTTGGGCTATCGCGTCCGCTCCGCAGGCGCACTGCCGCACGCCAATCTGCGGCAGTTCCCGAAGCCAGGTTGGGCTTGCACGTGACCACTTCCACGTGGCCCGAGGCGCGTGCTATTTTGGGAAAGCCCACGGCAGCCAGCCGGCTAATTTTTTTGAACAGGCAGCCGCTTTGAAGTATAATTTTTGTTTTCAACCATCTTCATCTTCTTCATTCCTCCTCCCACATCGAACTCTCTCAGCTATGGACACCGTCGTGGAAAATGCTGGACCTTCGACCGCGAGCAATGCCGCTGTTCCCGATGCTCTGGATATGACCTCCAGAGATTAGTGCGTTACTCTCAACTTCCAGTTTCAAACTATAGTCGTCTGACCGGTACCTGTTCACTCTTAGCTATGCTGACTCTTATGCTCATTTCGGCGAGAATATTTCTCTACATTAGCTCGTCGATGCTTTGAGGCTGACTGCTATAACCAGGTATCCACGAGGAGATGTTGAAGGACTCCGTGAGGACGGGGTCATACCGTGCTGCGATCATCAACAACCCCCACCTCTTCAAAGGGAAGACGGTTTTGGATGTTGGATGCGGCACTGGAATCCTTTCCATGTTCGCTGCTAAGGCTGGGGCCAAGCACGTCGTCGGGGTGCGTCTTATCGTAGCTGGTAATCCCTGCTGCTCATCTGATCTCTTCGTATCCGCAGATTGACATGTCCAACATCATCGATCAGGCGCAAAATATCATTGAGGCCAATGGCTTCAAAGACAGTAGGCCGCTTGCATCTATCGTCAGTCAGCCACTCCTCACACCCATGCAGCGATCACCCTCGTGAAAGGCAAGCTCGAAGAGACCGAACTCCCCTTCTCCGAGTTCGACATTATCATCTCTGAGTGGATGGGATACTTCCTCCTCTACGAATCCATGCTGGACACCGTCCTGCTTGCGCGCGACAAATACCTCAAGAAGGACGGCCTCATCTTCCCTGATACCGCCACGCTATACCTCGCTGCCATTGAGGATCAGGATTATAAGGAGGAGAAGATTAACTGTGCGTGCTTAAAATTCACCCCCGATGGCTGCATCTAAAGCTTTTGTTCAGTCTGGGACAATGTCTACGGCTTCGATTACTCGTGTATCAAGGACATTGCACTGCGCGAGCCCCTCGTTGACACTGTCGAGCTTAAGGCTGTCGTCAGCGACCCTTGCATGATCAAGGTGGGTTTTGCAATCTATACCAACGTAAACGTGGCTCATAGATTGTTTCTAGCACATCGATCTCCTCACCGCTAAAAAAGAAGACCTCACCTTCGATGCCTCCTTCTCCCTGGCCTGCACTCGAACCGATTGTCAGTCACTCTCGTCTGCCATATTTTATGTTGTAGTGTTAACACTCTAGCAGATGTCCACGCATTCCTAGCCTGGTTCGACATCTCCTTCGAGTGCACGCACAAGAAGGTGAAGTTTTCCACTGGTCCTCATGCCCAGTATACACACTGGAAGTACGTGTCGTTGTTTACCCTCTGTACACTTCACAGCTGCTGACTTTCTTCGCTGGCTAGACAAACCGTCTTCTACACCCCCGATACTCTTACCGTCGACCAAGGTGACAAGATCATCGGCAAGCTCACATGTGCCCCGAATGCGAGGAACAACCGCGATCTCGACATCGGGCTCACTTACCACGTCGAGGGCAAGGAGGATGACGAGAAGAAGATCCAGTACAAAATGTGCGTGTTCCCTTCACGTCGCGTGTTTCAGAATCCCGTTCCTCTTCATTGGGCTGGCACTGTTGTTCGAGAACGTACGCTGACCAGTTGTCAGGTCCTAATTGCATTCTTAATCACCGTACTTCGTATATCATGCTTAATGATTGTCTCCCCACCATCATCTTCATTCTCCCACTCAAAATTGTGTTACTATCGCCAACCATCTTCAACTATGGATAAAAAATTGCGTAATGCAATCATATTGTCGCCTTTTATTCTATTATTATCCAGGTATTAATTTTACATATCTCGGGAGGTTCGTGGTTTTTGAAGAGGGTTTCCGATCTATCTGCAGTTTTTTTTGCTTTGGTATACATATGCTACCTGTCTTGTTCTTATCTGTAGTAGAGAGACGCTTAGAGTCATACTGGGGTGTCAATTTGTTTGCATTGTATTCAAATACTTCTGTAGCACCAAAATCTTTAAGCGTATTCGATCTCGCTCACAAACCAATGTTAGAATCGTATCGAAAGTGATAGAAAATTATACTGGTATAAGTATGGGTGTATGTAGTTCAACTTGAACTCTACAGTTATTCTCCGAGATTATACTGGTACAACATGAACGAACTATTGGTACAGAATGAGCGAAAGCTACAGCACATAGTAAAATAAAATAATCCAGAGAGTCCACCTCACAAACCCGTACCAGGTCGTATCCGTACCTTGCGCCCGCCGCTGGCCACAAAACCCCATATCGCTAAACACACAAGCAAATGGCAGAACAGAATCATGCGCATCTCCTCCCCTGCCGACGATTTCTCGAAGACTAGGTTGATCAACCCCCTCAAACCTGTCTTCCGTCGTCCGGGCGAGTTTAGCGGCCGGAGATCTTTAACGTACTTCTTCGTTGACGAAGACACCCCGAGCCCCCACGGCCACACGCGCCGCTTGTGCTCCAGCGCTGAAAGGCTCAGAGGTAGGCCGTGCTGATCACAAGAGAGCTCGAACCATCCTGATGCGCGTGCGGGGAAGGGGAAAGGGCGGGAGGGGAGAGCGAATGGTAGAGGGACGGGGTAGATTGGGGGAATGAAGGTGAGGGAGAACTTCTGTAGGCGCGGATTACTCTTTGCGATACGCGTGGCGCCGGAAGCGAGGTTCTCATCTCCGGGATATTTGACGATGATAAGGTGAAGGGTGCGCAGTTTGGGGAACCCGCGGATGGTTTTAGCAAAGGCATCCTGAAACATTGATGAGTTCGGATGCCCTTCCAGGTGTAAACGGTATACGTACAAGTTGGAAGGAAGGCTTGTGGCCGCACGTCAAGTGCAGATGCCGTAGGTTCGGACATGACTGGATGAGTGACCGGAGCAGGTTCCCACTGTCATACATCGAGTGGAGCATGAATGAGATCTTGAGGTCCGTCAGGGAGGTCAGCTCGCGCAACAGACCAGCCACAGTCGGTGCGGAGACTTCGCGCGTTTCAACTGCATCTCGGAATGTCACAGACTTCAATGAGGGATGTATATGCGGGAGGGCTTGCAGCTGCTGGTGCGTGCCCGAAAATGAAGTAACGCAACCGAGGCTTCTCGGGTCCAAGGCGGCGAAGTGTATAGGCTGGATCGCGTGCCTTGAGAGATTCAGGCTTTCTAAATCGGGGTGGGCTTCGAGGAAAGCGATGAACGGACGCTTCTCGCCGGGATTCATTGGCCTGGGAATCCAATCAATGCAGACGTCGCCCAACATTAACTTGCGTAATTTCGGCCACCGGCCTTCGACCACGAAGTGGATGTCGGTTGGCACTGAGGATACACCATCGATGGTGAGCTCTTCTAACTCGGGACATCGGCGGATGAGCATGTCTGAGAGTTTTTGGAATATCGGTTCGTCCTCTGGATTGTCAGATGAGTATAGAACGACTGACAAAGGGATCTGCAATGTTGCTATTCACCGTCTAAGAATATGTCGATATGATTCTCATAAAACCCCGTCTTGAGAGTGAGATAAAATCCATTGAGATTCACGAAGTCGAACAGCTATTCTTCTTATTAAGACATAGAAGATATGAATTGAAATGAAACGCACGTGACTCCGGAGATTTGGCAGCATGGATCCAATAGTGGTCCCGACATATTTTAGTTGCGGACAACTAGTGAGTCCCAGTCAATCCAGGCGTCAACCAGCAGGAGACGGGAGGACACACCCTTGCCGCAAAGCAAACCACATATCCTCATGGTATGGCATCTCCTCCGCATCCCAAATGAACTTCACCAAGGCGTCCAAGTACATGGAGCTCGCAACATCTGTCACAGCAGAGGAAGCGTCGTACGCTGTGGAGCCGAAGTTCGCTCTGGAATTCGTATCCGGTTGAACTACAAGCGTCCGCACATGCCGAGCGATGTCGGGACGTCTGCTGAGCATTTCAAGTGTGAAGCTACATTGCTCCGAAGACTTCAGGGTGACAGTCTCATATAGAACGGAGGATATATTCGAGAAAACATAGCTTGACTAGAAGCAGTTATGGGAGTTGGCATTAGACAAAGGACGCGTCGGGCATTATGGTGGATTAACATACTGCGAAGCAGAAATTGAGGAGATCCAGTCGACACTCCAGCCAGGACGCAATCTCAACCAGTAGATCGCCGGGGGTCGACAGCATCAGTGATTTTGAGGTCTTGTGCAGCGGCTCCGAGTCCTGGGAGATCGCCTGTGGTATTGGGAACATCCTGATGCCAGGGGAGGTCCAGAAACAGGGAGGTTCAAAGGATTCAGAGTAAGGGTTATAGTCCATACGGTTATACGGTAGTGGCTCTATGCAGGCCGAAATTCATTAGCACGGAGTACTTATGGGTTATGGGCAGGTTATGGGTCTAAAGTAGTGGTTCATCTGTTGACTGACTGTTGGCTGTAACAGTAATAATACCGTGGCTCCCATGGAGCACGGAGGTCACCGAAGGTCACGTATCGGTCACATCTTCCTCAAGCCACCCTGTCATCGCCGCCGGTCTGTGCTTGCTGCCCCTGCATCCCTTCCTCCCCTCAACACTCTCGAGAGTCGAGATCAACTTCACTCGATACCCCCGAGGCTTCTTTTTGTTCTTCAGATTTGATGCTAAACTAATTATCATAATGATGCTAAAAAGATGCACTAGTTCATTCCTGTCAATAACCACAAGGATTTCTAGTTGTACGAGCAGGTGTCCGGTGACTGCCAGCAGTCTCCGATACGGCCCTACAGGTCATTGGCGGTACTAACTATGGATACAACGCAACAAACTTTAAGTATGTCTTATCCACCTAAAATCCGGAAGACCATCACCTGGAATTCGCATGTCACACAGACTGAACTTCCATGAAGCCCGATGCACACGCCTTCCAGCAAATGGAACCTCTGCTTTTCTTAGACGCATCGTAACTGGCTTATACTGTCTTCTATTCAAAAGGACGAGAAGAGAACACAACCCATGTTCGAACCCGCCGCATCAACGCCACCGAAGTTGGCTTCGAGTCACCGATGTCTAGAACACAGTGATATACTCATGTCTTCGGAAGGCATTCTTCAGAAGACATACAGACTCCATATCATGCCGCGCCCTTTGAATCTTTCCCGTACGACTCGGAGAGCAAATCTTCCTCTTTTGCATAGCACACAGCGACTACCATCTGGATTCTTAAGAGCTGAAGCCCGTCAGAAACGCCGTGGTGCGAGCCCATTCTGAGTTATGATGCCCCTTTGTGTGGCCACCATGCGCTTCAATTCCAGACTCTTCCGCGGCGCGATGCAGTACATCCTCGAGCTTCAATTCCTCGCACATGCCGGAGTCACCGACGTCCCTGATGTGTCTCAGGGCTGAGTACAACGACAATTATCGCGTACAAGATCCTTTTGCCTCAGACCCGAAAGCTTTCTGACATCGCATAAAAACATACCGCCGGCACCCTTATCAGATTTCGTGGGCAATGGCAAGATTATCACGCTGGAATCTTGATGCGCCCTCCTGATTCCCTCAGCTTACGCACTTCCCTGATCAACGTCCGCGGACAAGTCTCTGATCTCTGTCACATATGTTGGCGATGGTCATCGATAGGTGCGTGTAATGGAGTCCACTATGCTGCATCGCGCTTGTCGAAAAATATTGACGCAGCTTCTCCTCGGGCCTCATGTCTGGCGCATCAGGAACATCGAAGTTGTAATAATCCTCTTCGCAAGGACATGAATTCCTATGTGGTCATCCGCCCATCCACAGACGCTCCACTGGTGGGAACTGCGTATTTGCAGTTGTCCTTGTTCTTTGTCTTTGCCCTCGAGGAATACACCGAAGTGCCAGTTCTTCTTCCCCTGAATTTGACGTCATATATTGCATAATTCTTCATGATTTACGCATCGTCGCAACTGTCCCTGTTCTTGAAGCGGAGCTTACGAGATGAATGGTTGGAAATTTGAAAATACCCTGCGCGTTCTTTAGTTGATGCTTACATATATTCTCCTATTCTGACCCTCTTCTTATTCCTTGAATCCTTTGGTTTCTACACTCTCCGGCCATCTCGCCCTGCTTGCGACTTCACGGAGGATTATTCAACGAACATGACAAGTGCAAAGAAGGGTTTACCTTCTCCATGGTCTTAACATGGACTGTCTTCCTTGTAGCTGGCCTTCATCTAAACGTAAAGTTCGCAAGTAGGATGCACCTCAAGCGGACGCAATGTAAGAAATTTAAGAATGCTTAGCTCACCATTGTGAATGGCATACTTGCACACAATCCCGACACAACGCACTAGCACTATGAACTTCGGGATCTTCTCAGCGACCATCGGCGACCTACATCAATGCACGGCACAAAATCACAATTGGAGGTAAACGCATCCTTATCACTTCTTGCTAGCCCTTTGAAATTTCCATCCCATTATTGACCTTGAAGCCCGCTTCATAGAATCCAGATACAATGCTCTGAACCTTTCTTCATGAAATTTCCTTAAATTTCCGAGGTTCATACATATTCTTTGAAGCGCTTATCCGGACTTTATCATCACCCGGAACATATCAATGATCCATCACTTTTACGCATCCCCTCGAAAAAAGCTGTGCTTATGCGCTTTCTTTGAACATCCGAAATGCCATATTGAGCCTACAAACAACAATACAGAAACCTCTACGGAAGTGCAAGTGGCTATAGTCGCGGAGACGTGGCCATGCTCTCCACAGTAACGAGCATATATCTGTATTAGGTAGTTCCTCTGACTTTAAGTTCGGCTGTTTGCCATGATGCTGATGAGTTAGACTTGTGAAACAGGCTCGTCGCCACACAACAAAAGTTATTCCGCAGAACACAAGTTGTGCGTATATGTACATACGCTGTCGCTTGACCTCAAGCTTATCATCCTTATGCTCAGAACACATGCTTCCTAGTGTCCTGAAACGCGAAACCAAGATATATTTATATATTTTCATTCAGCAGGTGACCAGTTACTAAGAAAGAGTCTGTGTTCTCAACTTATATAAAGGATAATCATCTGAGTATGAGAGAAACTTCAACTCAAGATGTTCTTCCTTCCTGTACTCGCTCTGTCAGCTTTCAGCAACGTTCTTGCGACTTCCCTAGAAGAACGGGCTACTTGTGGCACCTATGTCGTATCCGGCATCTCTGGAGGATTTAAGGAGAGAATATTAGCTAATTTCTCGACCGCCACCGCGGGTGCCAGCGCTTCCTCCTTTCTTTCGTTCGTATTATCCTTAAACGGGGAATAAATGCAATAATTGATGACATTGTACTTAGAAACCTTGGCTTCTCAATTAGTGTTGACACCATCACGGATGACGCAGGCTTTATTGACCATGAATTCGAGAGCGCAAATGTTGCACTCGGAACTGGGACATTGGACTTGAAAGTATCTGCCTATTCTGGCAGCGGCGCTGTAAAGAGTGCTGAAGTGGTAACTGATGCCGAATTTAAGTATGCTTCCGTCCGAACCGTCTTAAAATCGAGTAGCACTCCCGGAGTTTGTGAGGGAAATTTTTTTTATGGCAAGTCACTTCCTTCAGTTCGATCAATTATATAGCTAATTAATCCTCAACAAAACAGAGAGCGACCAGCAAGAAACCGATTGGGAAATCCTGACGAGTACGACATTAAAGGCTAGTGACTGCCTTGAGCCTGGTATCTGGGCCACGAACCAAGTAAAATTCAGAAGATAGTTACAAGTTATTGAGAGCTGACTACTGTCCAAAGGCGCTTGTTAAAGGAGAGGACCCAACAGACACCACTATCCCTTTTGCATTTGATCCTTCAGAATCGTTCCATGGTCTGTACCTACTTCTTCATCTGCTGTCTTAATCAAGGCTAACTGCTGTGCTAATGTTCCTGACTCTGGCTTATCAATAGAATACCGCATCGACGTGGGCTCTATAAATTCTGTGACAGAGTGAATCTAACTAAACCTAATCAGTGGACATCCGCTGCCACCACTTTCTACATTGATGGTGTGCAAAAGGCACGCCTTACATCCAATGTAAAAGACTCCTTTTATTTTAAATATTTGCGATTGATGAATCTATTGCCAGGTCCCTACAGTTGCAGGGCCATGGGTTTGGAACGCCTGGAGCAATGGCGATCCTTGCTGGTCAAATGGTCCTCCGACAAAAGACTCGATCACACAAATTCGCTCGATTGATATTTATAAAGGCTACACTAGTACTGTATCAGGAACGGTTTGCAACGTTTAGATAGTTGAAAATCTGCGTTTAGCTGTAAATAATTAGTCACTGATGCATTTCAAACATCCTTGATAAATATTCAGGCTAAAATATGATAGATTGAATAATAAAGTAAACAAGGCATTGGAATAAGAAACTGCTATTAACCGTAAAACTACTAGCACATGCTCTAGCAATGCCCACATTCTTGTGGCTGAACCAAGGGCTAAGGCTGAACGGCGAATGGAGAGCAGTTTTGACAATGTTTTGCATCAGAAATAACTAAATAAGGAAGCTCATATGATAAAATAACATTTGGTGCTGTTCCGCTTCTTAATCTCTTGAAAATTGAAGGCAATTGTGATTTGGATAGTCCATGCAGTGAAGATGGGCCACTGCAAAATCATACATTCCTCATGAGCGTTCCTCACCAGATGGTATTTGCGAGTATTTCATTCCGATGGGTCCGCGAGTCGTTGGTTTGTAAGTCCGCCGCTCCGAATAAATTATTCACTTGAAAATGTGCTGTGACTTTACACTGACAGTGCTTTGCATTGCCGTTTGCACTCGA
>JASFDH010001357.1:0-15387 GCA_036937195.1 Nidularia pulvinata
CTTAGGTATTTACTCTGGTTCTCTAGTATTTAAGTACTTCAAATGTACTGTAATACTTCAGTTTGTTAATTGCTATTCCTATTGCTATTGCTATTACAGCATTTCTATGTTGTTCTACATCCCCACTACTCTCTAAAATAGTAAAGCTACCTCTGAAACCATCCTCACTCATCCTCTGCTTATTATCCTCTCCTCATCATTGCACTTCACACTTGACAAGATCTCCAGTCTCTGGAGATCACTCCTGACCTAATCTCTGATCAGGTAGTTGAGTATTGATTGTCTCACCTTTGGATCATCTCACTCACTGTTATCTGTAAATTATATGATAGGAATGAAGGAGGTGCAGCACATAAGCTGAAGCTGCTGTCCATTCTGCACTTCTTTCTTTGGTAGTGCCTGAATACATTTTCTGGAGATATTCCCAGAGCCTCCAGAGTCTCTCCCTGACTTTCTCATGCATACTCTCTGTCTGGAATCTCCAGAGTATATCCTGGAAACAAGTTCATGACAGGATCCTTGAAAAGATTTCTAAGACAAGTGCTTGGCCATCTCAGTGTTTTTATCACCCTCAGCATCCTTATCAGAATCCCTGATTTCCAGGCATGGACCATTCAAGAGCTTCTCTGAGGTCTTCTCATAGTCAAAGACTTCACTTCACTGTCACTGTCACTGATGCTGTGGTTAGGAATTGGCATAGGTTTCAAGGGTTTGCCTGCAGGGCAACATGGCAGGATGGTAGGTGGTACATCAGAGATGTTAGTGACCAATGACAATGATGGTGAGGTGATGGAGGATATAATGTTTATAGGTTCCTGAGCCAAATAGGTGCCAGATGTAGAAGGCATGGATCTTGAAGTGAATGGTTGTTTGGCTGTACCTTTGGATTTTGCAGCATTGTGCCTTCCTGCATGGGACTCATTCTTTGCTTGGCTCTCTGAAGAAAAATGATCCCAGAGCCCTTGCATTAAGGCAAGCTGTGTTTTCAAATCCAGCATGAAGTGCTGGAAATTGCTGAGCTTGCAATTTTTTTCCTCCTTTGACTGGGTTGAGGAGCTGGCATTGAAGCTGGTATCATGCCCTTATAATTCATAACAATCATAGCCACTGCTTCAAGTCATATCATCTCCCCCCCTGTTTTCTTCACTTTTCTTGTTTCTATACTTTCTTTTCCTGGGGGTGCCTGCACATACAAATTCAAGATGCTAAAAAGGACTAGAACAGAAGACATTGATGGTTTATGTAGCCCAATAAACAGATGCTATGGTGGTCTCTGTGGGGGCCACTATGCTCACACTACTAGCAAGGGAGACTTCTACAACAGATTCTGCTTGAGCTGCTCATGCCACAGTACCTGCAGTCAGTCATTGCCCATATGCTGCTCAGGTGCTCAGTTGACTTAGCATCTCTTCGATCCTCCTAGACAGGTACTACTGATCCACTACAGATGTTACAGCAATTAAGCCTTTGCTTATAGGTTCAAGGCAAAGTTTGTTGTTCTGGTGCTTTCTGGATTTGATATAATGATGGTAAGACCATGTGTTATGTTCTTGAGTTTGGTATTGGACACACTTCCTGTTGATAAGGACAGCTGTCAAGTTACTAAGTCTCTATCTAAGAGAAGCTTAGGTTCAATGAGCCTCTAGACAAAGTCTGAGAGGTTTGAGTTGGTTCTGAGTTCAGGAGGTTTGAGCAAGAATGTAAATGAGGCTATATTTGCCTAGGTCAAGCTGAAGGGTGAGACCAGAGTACAAAGCTCTACTTATAGTAATTGTTACAGCAATTAAGCCTTTGTAGGTTTAAAGCAATATTCGTTGGTTCTTGGTTTAGTCTAACAGCAGTAAAACCATGTATTAGGTTCTTGTATTCAGAGGATAGACACACTTCCTATTTGATAGGACAGTTGTTGAGTTGCTAAGTCTCTGTCTGGGAGAAGCTTAGGTTCTGAGGAGCCTCTAGACTAAGTCTTAAGAGGTTTGAGTTGTTCTGGGTTCAAGGGATTTGAGTGGGAGTGGCAATGAGGCTATATTTGCCTAGGTCAAGCTAAAGAACAAGACCAGAGTACAGAGTACTACTCATAGTAATCTACAATGGTCTGTGCACAATGTACTAAGTATAACTACTGTTATCATTGGCTTAAGCTAAATATAACTATTCATACAACCATTGTTCTAAATAAAGAAAAGATATCGCATAGCAGGTTACTTGTTATAAAAATCCTTGTAGCAGTAGTCTACAATGATCTGTGCATGATATACTAAGTATAACTATTGTTACTGTTGGCTAGTCCAAATATAACTACTCATGTGATAATTGTTCTAATAAAGAGGTTGCATAGCAAATTATTTGTATAGGAAAATTGTAACAATGGATGCAAGCAAAGGTGCCATGATGACTACATTTTCTGTAAACTCTGCACCAGATATATTCACCTTGCAGCCTTCCCAGAGGCATGGCCTTGCTATTTCTTTGATAAGCACAGGTTCTGCAACTTTTATATTATTCATATAGCTCAGATGCCAGAAAAACCTCAAACCAGGAACAGGAAGCAAGCATAATCATGGTTTTGATGTCAACAAGCTCATCAGCATTCCCAAGCTCCTCATCTATAGCCCAGTCATCAGTGTCAGCATCAAGAACCAAGGATTCATTGATATCTCATACCATAACTTCTGCTATTGGTACAGCATTGAGTTACTCATTTACCTCCTTGCTTGGATCATTTACTGGATTATCAACAACCACTCCCAGCCAAAAAACAACTGCAAGCACCCATATCCTCCTTCATTCATCTTTTATGCAACAACCATTGCAATTCTGACTGGCATCCTGGCAGGTCCCCTCCGGCTTTCCCACTACCGGCACAAATACCACATCCACCTAGCGCATGGTAGGTGCCGCAGCCAGTGCTGTCGCGCTCCTGCTCCTGCTCCTCGGCTGCATTCTTGGTCTTGGGTACCGCCGGCACTAGGGGCGAAGGCAGCAGCTCCTTGCGCGCACAGGAAAGAAAGAGGCGAAGGACCTTCTGGATGAGATGAGGAGGACATGGGCACCAGGCAGTATAGTGATCGACCGGAGTCGAGACCAGTCTTACATATCGTTGCATCATCTCTGCTTGCTAGATCCCATTTGGGGCCACCGTAAGCAGGGTCAGTGTATCCACTCCTGGGCGAGGAAAACGGACTCCTCGATCAGTTTGCAAATCTGACGCTGTGAGCAACGGAGATGGCCTAGAGCAGTATCGCAATGATCGAATGGTAGTGATGATGTAATCTACAGACGCTGGCGGTCCGTACAATGCTGTCACGTGGTTATGTGTAGCCTACTGAAGAAGACCCGGGCGTGCGCCTGCGGGAATAGTCCATTGACGACCTGTGCTGCGCTCTCGACGATGACGGGGGTGGCCTCAGTGGGGACGACGGTCTCCGCGGCCCCTACCCCTGTCCCATAACATCCAAAGATATCACAGCACTCCTGGACTCATCACGCCCAACATAACCTGCCCTGGCCCCTGCTGCCTTGGCCCACGGGAAGACAGCGTAGAGGCCGCAGCAGGGGAGAAGAAGCATTTTGCCCTGCGCGGGGGAGCTGGGGTGGAGGTGAAAGTAGTGTTCGCGTTCAGGGTTGGATTCGAGTTCGCTTGGGGAGAGAACGTCGCGGACCCTGATGCAACAGAAGAGCCAGAGCCAACAGAAACGGGGGGAGGACTGAGCGGAACAGACCATTGAGGTGGGGTGTCGCCTTCGTGGATGATGATAATGCGCGAAGGAGACAGATGGAGGTACGCTCCGGGCGGAGCAGACGATGAGGGAGACACGGGTGACGTGGGCGAGGGGAAAGTAGGCGAGGGAAACTCCGTTCCTTGAGAGCCCGGAAAGGAGGTGACTTTTGACGGAGGGGGGTGGAAAAGAAGCTTTTGACGGCGAGGGGGTGAAAACATCTCCATGTGGCGAGCCAGGAGAAACGGAGCTAAACGAGTTGCGTTGGGGAGAAATTGCCGGCTTGAGCCGCCGCGGGAGAAGGGAGGCTCGCTGGCGAGCGGTGGATGCACTTGCTAGGGAGGTGGTGGAAGGACTAGCTAGGGAGGAGGTTGACCTATTCATCAAAGGCGTTCCGTTGCCATTCGTAAGGGTAGCCATAGAACGACTAGCGAAAGACAGAGATGGAGACGGCACGTGCGTCTTTCGCGAACTGGCATGCCCGGAGCTCGCATTGCCGTGCAGGTTGTTCGGGCTCAACAACGCCTGCAGATCCGGATCGAGGGACGACAAATCCAGAGCACCCTCGCCTCCATTCTCGTGCCCTCTCCCTTCCTCCATGTCCTCCACCCCAACGCGAAAGCCCTCATCTCCATCAATATCCATCATCACCGCCCCTTCCGCTTCCCTCCACTCCCTCGCCATAGCCGTCGGGCTGCTCCCTTGCTCGATAGCTTCGAGGACGTGCGCTGCTACATGGGAGGTGGAGAGGTCCAATTCATCGTGGTCCGTGTCATGTTCAGGGTCATGGTTTGGGAAGGAGTTGGAGCGCGGGTGGTTGCTGGGATAGCTCTTAGAGGAGGTGGGGCGCACGGGGAGGATGGGACTCAGGTTCGGGCTGGAGGCGGGGAGTGGGCTCAATTTCGTGCTCGAACCCGGGGGGGGCCTCAATTTCGGACTCGCCGCCGGTAGTGGGCTCAAATGTGTTCCAGACTTCATCGGCACGCAGGTGAACAACATCTCGGGACTAAGAATCTGCTGTGACGAGAGCAAGGGGGAATTTGATGTAGAGTTCGACACGGATTTCGACAACGGATTCGAGTGTGACGTGGATAGAGAAGGGGCAAGGAGATACTTCACTACTGACGCGCCGGACGTGTCGGCCTCGATGATGGTGGAGAGCTCAGCGGCGAGCGGGAGTCCGGGGGAGGGGGTGCACAGGATGGGGGCTGTAGGATTGGTTGGTCGTTAGTGAAGGGTCGAAAGGGGAAGGAAGGAGAAAGGAAAAGAACATACGCGACAAGTTAGACGACACCAGCGTATCCTCCTCATCTCCCAAAAACGGATTCGACTTGCCCTCCTCCAATTCCACAAATGCCCGCGAGGTCGGCTCATCCGGCAATGGCTTCTCCAGCCGCGACAACGACACCGACCTCCTCACCGGCGTCTCTTCCGGCCTCCCAATAGCCAGTACCGGGCGTTCCTCATGCGTCAGCGAGGATTTCCTCTCTCGTTCACGTGTCATGGATCGCCGGACGGAACCAAACCCCCCAAATGGGCTTCTTGAAGACGAAGGGGTAGAGGACGGGGGCACAGGGGAGGGCGACACCGCAGCCGAAACGGGTGTTGCAGTCTTCCCTGGGCCAAACGGAAGTAAGGAGCGCAGCGAGCTAAAGGGGGGATTCCTGTGGAGGCAGGAGAGGCTGGGAAAGACGGCGAGGCAGCGACGGAGATGGCGGGGCTGCCTGCTACCGAGGGGTGGCTCATCCCACTGGTGGATGGCCGGCGTGCGGAGCTGGGAATGAGCGAGTGAGGTGACGGCGAAGGAGCGCCGGCGTGGTTGGTGCGCCATCGAGGAGGAGGGGGTGTGCGGGGAGTGGGTGACCATCACGGTTCACACCGAGCAAAGGTATACTTTTGTAATAGACAATTTCAGCCGTCCAGATAGGGTATAGGGGTATATCACCGATAATATGAAGCCAGTAAGGACGCGAGCATGCTAGTGTCGCCTAGCGAGTTTATGTCGACAGAACATCGAGAGTGGGAGGGCGCGACGACGTCGTGATGGAATAGCGTGCCTGTTTGTCGCTTCTTTTCTTCCGCCTTCATCACTCTCCTGACAAACATCGTCAACCCGGTTTTAAATCCCACTTCTTGCGATTTTTATTCTAAGTCATTCCTATGTCGATCTTGCGCCATGTGAAACCGACTGTAATCACGGCATGCGATCTCGTCACAATTCAAGCTGGAGACCCCAGCACTGCCGATGAGCAGTGAAAGTCAGGTCATAGGTCTTGGGAATCACCGTATGACGTATGTGTGCAGTCCTCACACGAACGCTGGAGGTGAGTATAGTGTAAAAACTTCGTCTGCGTTTTTCACACCCCGGGCGCTTCGCAATTACTCACTATTTGACTCCCTTCTCTCACCCGTGGTGCTGCGAACCACACTCGATGCCACTTAGCAGTGAATGCAATCATACTACCGCGGCGACACCTTCCGCTCCGGTGTGCAGCCGTGGAGAATACTACCACATCATCAAGGGCATCCATCCGCGCAGTGCATGATGATATGCAAAACCATCGATGAGATGAATCGGATTGCGCTGAACGATGCTTTGCGGCCAGAAGAAATGGGCTGGCTAACAGCGAGCAACGGGGGTATTGGACTGGTGTGGACTTGCGCTAGCCTCGGTCATGCTGAGAGCAGGGTTCGTACGCGGACAGGACGATAGAATGGTGCATGGGAAAGTGCGTGTTCTTACCCCGGGCTCTGTTTCTTCATCTTTATTTTGACTGCAAGCAAAGTGCGCAATGAAGCCTCGCACTAATTATCATTCATATTTCCTGCTCCCTTACCTTCTATCGACACTTTCTGACCTTTTATTTCTCTCTTGCTAGACATTGTGATTGTCTGATTCCTCCAAGCATCACCTCGGAACGTCACTGCCATTCGCAGAATGTCACCACTGCTCGCTCAAAACACGGCCAACCCTGCGCAAGTCATGTCGTTGTCTCACTGCAAAATCCGGAACGCCCCGCCACTGTATTGTTCAGGACACCTTCCCTACCATGCAGGGCATCGACGACTCAGCAGATCCCTACTATTCTGATCTCTCGCAAGAACCCAGACTTATCGTAGAAGGATATAAGCCTGCATTTCGTGCTTACGCAACTAGGAAGGTGCTTCCCCCGAACCTTGCAAAAACTGGAATATGCATAAGCACCGATGTTCGGAATGTTTATATGTCAGTGCTCTCTCTCTCGGTCTGATCCGTTTAGGATCTTAGCCTAATGTCCCTTTTATAGGATTTCTTGCCTGAAGCGGAGAAGGAGGTCTGTTGCAAGGAGATCTACATCGATGACAGTTATGATGAGGATGTCAGTCTGAAGTGCCCACTCGGTGGCCCCCCGTGATAGCACACTGAATCCCAAGTAATGGCGCATCCACGATTCTGCGTCGGCTGAGCATGGAGAATTTTCTCAGTTACGTCTTATTCATGGATTTCAAATCTATGCTGACCTTGCAGGCAGTGTGCAAATTAATGTGCGAGCAGAAAAATGAGCAGACGCTTAATGTCACTTGTGCTCGATATTCCTCGCGCCGCAGAACCCTGTGACATGACACGACGAGTTGCTTGACTACGGCCCTATATCACAGGAAGCTGCCTAGTGGTTCCCAAGTCGGGCTACGGATCAACGGTTCTCGTTGGAGAAAAGTGAGCATCCTTTGACCACCGAAATGGCATGTTTGCGTCACAATGCTAGCTGGCTAGGGTTAACCGAAACCTGAGGATAATCGGGAGAATCTGGTCTTTTCTTGTTGACTCAGAGCCAAGCGAGGGCGCACCTGCTGACAGTTGCATCTGACTTATTTGGTCTGTATCTGGGCCGCTAATACTGACAGTATGCAAACCGATGCCTTTGTGCACGCCGACTGAGATGTAAAAGATTCTTTGGTCACCTGTACTTAATCTTCCCAACAATAAACGGGCCGACGTGGCAAGATGTCTTGTTGCATGGCGGTCGTACATAGCAAGAGTCGGCGCGTAATGATTCTCTTCTATGCCCACGAGAGCTTCCATCTATCCAGGATGATATATGACGTCCCATTCTTCTCAGCGTAAGGACGGGTTCGATCAAGGTTCGACTATGTTTCAATCAAAACAGGCCGGCTTACGAAGGGGAAGCTATGATAGTATGGGCTTTTTTTACGCGGTGTATGTCCTTTTGCTATGCATATACATACATCTCTTACCCGCACCCGTCGGCGGCATCCATGAAATAGGAGAATATGAGATTGCGCGCGGCCAACAATGTGTAAATAATAGTCGACGGGGTAACGGGCTCGGATCCAGGCATGGACTGGGCCAACAAATCCCGATCGTCGTCTTCACGCTGTGCTTTCAAATTGATCAGTTAACTTACAAAATTCGAATATTCATTCGGACATCCGGGGTCTTATCATTCCCAAATACTAGCTCTGTTTAAATCAACCTCTTTCAATTACACGATTCACTGTGTGCATGGTCTCACTGCGAAGGCGCCGCGTGTTGTGTTTGAGGCGTCTCAGTGCTCGGTTTTCTGAGGTGCTAACACTTTTTAAAGCAAATACCGCCTTCCATGCAAGACATTTCCTTCTTTCCATAACACCGAGTTCAAGTACATTACATCGCCCACTTATCCACTCTATCTATAACTCTTCACCCTCCCCATCGGGATTTCGGTGAAGAAAGGATAAACCTTTATAAAACCTTTTGAGAAATGAAATATATCCATTTTATATCATTCTGATAGGTGGCATGGTAAAGCTTTATAACCCTCGCTTGCGTTGCCAAATTATCAAAGGTTGCATACATCATCGACACCCGAAGCCCAAAAATGTATGCGGGGTAGCCTGAAATATCAAGTTGGCGAATTACTATAAGCCCGATGGTTTCTTACATAGTAAGGTAACCCTAGGGAACGATGCCAAGTTTACGTGAGATACTACCAGTAGTAACGGCCGAACCTTAGCCAATGGTGATAAGAAATGAGTATGTGCGGTCTTGAAAGCCTTGGACACAGGATGAATACACTAACAAACGGATATATGCGAATTTGATACCGTTAACACGTTGATGAGATAAAGTCAAGAGGGCATCTTCCTCTTATCTGACACCTGGAAAGGACGTAATTTCACCAGATCTATCAGTCTGGTAATTTCAGTACAAGGCTGGCAGCTCTGGTATAAAAGTAATATGTACATGTGTTGATCATCGAGGTTGTATGTGATCTTCGAACAATTGCAACGGTATTTGAAACCAAAATACTACAAGATCAAAGTACTCTGAGGTGTTTAAGCGAGCTTGCGAAGTGGACAGTGCTTCGGCACTTCTACTTTCGGCTATGATAAAATTGCTGCAAGCGTTGCACATTCCTACAAAACATTATAACGCTCGCTTGCCCTAACAGAGATCAATGCCGACTGTCGAAATTTTTTACTCAAAACCTGGAATGTTTCAGATTAGCAAATAGCTTGTAATTGGATTATTGCAAGTTATTCAGGAAGTAACTATCTCGTCACTATTTATTTGATTATTTGAACAGCCGTTCGCTGGAAGTCCGAATGTTTCAAATATGCATATACCCTGTAGATGAGCAGCCCAAGATTTGGATTACTCCACGAAGATTCTGTCGTATCCTGTCCTCTTGGAGGTGGCTATCCCGCCACCATCTATTTGATTATTTCATCGGCTGTCCGCTCAAAGTTCGAAATGTTTCAGAAATCAGATATATATATCATAGCCTGTATATAGGCGGACCGAAAGAAGTGGCTATCCCGCCACCTTCTATCCGATTATTTCATCAGCCGTTGTCAGAGGTTTCAGATTCCAAAATGTTTCATACATCTTTTACAGCTACAAAACTTTTGCAATATTCTGTGCATGGATGGACTCAAATCTCTCTCGAAAGCGGCCGCACAGCTGCCCATCTATTGTTATGTTAAAAATTAGCGGAGGTGATTGACGCTCTAAAATCGCCCTGAGTGATTGTCCCTTCACTATTGATAGAATTAGACACCTCTGGCTTAGTATCATAACGCGTGAAGACCGAGATGAGCTGCCTACTGCAACACAAAGTACACCTTCCCCTTGTCATTTCCAATTCAGCCCTAAAAGGTAAGTTCGCGCTTTTGGGAGTGGGTAATCCATCCTGTCATCCTGTAAATGGAACCCTCGAGATGCCCAATTCCGAAATTGTTTAGGTTCATATTGCAATTCCCCAAGGTCACTCTGAATGGTGTACCTTGCAATCCTTCATTACTTTCACTGCTTATCGAAGTTAATATCTTACTAACATTTCTAACAATACAGCTTAGCCCTACATCCTATACATTAAAATAGAATCTATCTATCAAGCAGCAGATTTGCTGAGCAATCACTCTATTATAAAACAGAATCGGTTGCGCCAAATAACATTGTTCACTGCTATGATGCTTTATTTTGCACTACACAATAATACGACTATCATACATGGGGTAGCCACCTGAATCATACAAATAATGAGCCCAGCATTCCCCTATCAGCATGCCCAAATGCTAACAACTCCCCAGCAAAAGAGAAAGTACGTTCAATCACGTTTACTACAAACAATAGCTATTAAACCCTACAATCCGGACCAAACAATAAATGGCAAAACCTACATCATGTGCTGAATAGCTGTAAGGTATAGGACATCCACGAGACTGACAAACACCATATTATCCATACCATGCTTGGATAGTGATGAGTTACCTACAATGATACGTCGTCTATGCGGCAGCACAGAAGTCTAGGGGATAAAAAAAAACGTCATGACAAGAAATTAGTCCGTCAAGTAAATCACATACCAGCAAGGACCATATAGGCTATATGGTTGTGATGCTGCTTGCCAGTCATGGGTAATAACAAAATAAAATCCCTTACGCCGATTTGCTATGTACCGGGTGCCATTAAATATGGGAGTACAGAAGAAGCATGGTACTTACCAGGAAAACATACCACGAAGAAGGCGAACTATGAAGAGAGGTCGGTGATGGTTAGAAAGCGGATGAATGGGTTCGCGAATCCACGGTTTATAAAGCATCGGCGTCGGGGATTAAACTATATGATGGAACTGCTCAGTTTATGATACTGAGCGCTGAGCATCGTCCAGGCACTGTATGTAAATGCCGTGTAGCCCGAATACAGTGATGGAGGCGCCAGGAGCAAATGCGCCACCAGCCGGCCAGCCCGATCCACTTAAAACCACCTTGATATGTGATATATAACCAATTGTCAGATTTCAATCAAGATTGATGTTTAAACTCAGAACGGTGCCTATAGTGTGGCACCCTTTCCTAGAGACATCGACGAACGTACAACTTGAATAACGACCATATTCATGCTTCGAAAGAGGAATAAAATACTGTTGAGACACCTAGCATGTCACGCTCACAATCTAGTGTATACATCCACGCTTAGGTTATCGTACTTTCTGATTCAACGTCAACTCCTCTCTGGTATGTCAGCGGGAGCATATAGAGGTATGAACTTGGATTCAGAATGTTTTTGCAGCATCAGCTCAAATGGATAGACTCCTCCAACAGCCCGCGGACTTACTTGGATGGAAGAAGTATTTAACCGAATTATATTAGTTAATCCCGTATTTCTTGCCGGTGTAAACGTGCTAGAAACTCCGGGATCGGAATATGTAGCGGTTTTATTTGATGCAAGTGAGGACTAAGAAGTCCAACGGGGGAACCTGTAGGTAGAACGCTAATGGCCAGGTATTAAGAATATATCAGATATTTTTGCAGTGCACGTAGGGGGGGTTGCACAACCACTTGTGGGTCATCGAAGGCAAACGGTACCAAGATGATCACTTGGTCAACGGTGATAAGTAATGGGGGCAGGGATGGCAGCAAAGTCGAGACGGTTCTCGGAAGCTTGGGGCGTGTGTATTTAGTTTGAGAGAATCTGCATGCGATTAACTGTCTCCCCTAGCTACAAACACAGGGTTTTTATATCTAGCTAGCGGGAATTCTTCTAGGGTGAGGAAAATTGTAAGGAAAATTTGGGAGGCTCTGCCAGAGGCAGGCTGAGGGGAAATAAGATAAGGAGGGTTTTTCAGAAAATAGGAGGCAGAACGTTTTAACAAGAGAAAAGAAAGGGTGCGGAAGTGGGGTGCGGAAGCAGGTCCAAGACCTTACTTATTTTTAATTGAGTTTGCAGCTTGATCGACGATGGTTCGGTGCTTGTTTGAGGAGCTGCTCGTCTTGGCGAGATCGCCGGTGAAGGTGTTTGATCAAGCGGGTGATCTCTGTCCCACTCACTTAAGTCGTTGCACGTTTGTCGGTATTTGGCTGGGGTCGTTACAGAGGCCCTTTGTGGAATCGGGGTGCAGGCAGAGTGGGCGCTCTACACCGGCACCGGCTCTTGGGGAAATGAAGTGCGCACTGAGAGACACATATGCAGCTCTCGTGCTGAGCAGCATATGGCCAAGTAAGTGTTAGTCTTATTTAATAAAGCAAAGCCTGACACACACTATATGAAGAAGAGAGGGAGAAATGAAGCTTGTGTCCGCTATCTCTAGCAGCATGATAGAGACTATGCGGAATGATATATTTGAATCGTTTAACTCAATAGCATTTCTGTGTATATAAAAGAATGAGCAACCACGAAGAAAAAAATAAGGCAAAACGTCTACCTATCCTCTTCTTTGGGCGACAGGCATTTTCTACATTTCCATTCGAGAATTCTGTGGAAATTGTTCTGCTGCTGAATCCAATAACCATGCGGTACGAACATGATTTTTGGCCTTTAAAGAGTTCCACCATCGGCAAATATTTCAAAATTTACATGAAAGGATGGGTAGCTCTAACCTCCAGGTGCCAGCACCATAGGCATCGGTACAATCGACACCACCAACGAAGGTGATAGTGAACATCGTACCAGATTTATTAGATGAATGAGTTGGGAATGGGGAGGGTGGGATGCGATAAGATGTCCTTTTGTTATGCGGACTTATACTGCGAGTTATAGCTGAAGCTTTGGATTGGAGGCTATGCTCTCAGACCGCTGCTATGCAAAACATAGTCGAGTTCACTGCCATGAAATAGTCAGCATATAAAACCTTCGAAGTCATACAGGCACTGATTTCACGCTTTAATTTTGAATACTGATATCAATCTGGGATTTAATTCTGG
This sequence comes from Nidularia pulvinata, assembly GCA_036937195.1. NCBI lineage: Eukaryota > Fungi > Basidiomycota > Agaricomycetes > Agaricales > Nidulariaceae > Nidularia > Nidularia pulvinata. Next base: position 12,906 of record JASFDH010001357.1, read on the forward strand.
TCGGTCCTGAGTCTATTGCTTCACGGGCATGAGCGCACATTGCTACAGCAAGATGGAAGTGTACGGACAGTATCGACAACAACATACTGTGTAAGCTGAATAACTGTTAAAGAATGGGAATGCAGTGGAATAAGTAGGACTGGCGTGCAGGCTGGATGTTTGAAGCGTAACATGTGTGGAAAGGATGGAATGGCTGACATACTTGGGAATACATCTTGAATGCCAAATGGGCGAGAACAGGAGTTAAGATACAATCTATGGCACAAAGATTAGCAGTATTCACACAAAGCGAGTTGGACAGCCAAATGAAAACATAAAAATACACAAGAAAAATCCGATGCCTTCGCAGGAACAGCCAAGTTGCTATTCAGAATGGCCAAAACCTGCCAGTTGCCTACGTACTTGAATGCAATTGTTACCAGTACATCTGTATTCAGTTCCGCAAATCGCACTTTAGTGTAAAAAGTAGTATTTACCTTTTGAACCGATGTCTAAGTCAATTGAAAAGCTAACAAGATCGTCCATCAATTGCATGCCATCATTAATCTGAATAGATGCTGGCGTCAAGGAGTTAGGGAAGGCGGAATAGAGAATAAAGTTACTGACCTCTAAATATCGCATAACTGTCTGCGGAATACCAAATGCGTTAACTGGCTTGCCAGGTATAATCACTTGCCTAAAGATAACAGGAGTTGGCTCATCTTTGGGGCCCTTCTTTTCTACTATCATCTCCAGCATTGAGATCAAGCATACAACGATATGCCTAGCATAGGACTTCAATTTGAAAGGGAACTGCTGAAATATAGATGGCTATTGCAATTGTGGATAGTGCCAAAGCTGGAAAATTGCTTAGACTGTAGAATGGATAGAGCGATAATAGGCCTGTTGATATCCGGGGCAATTCATGAAATTTATAGTGCTATTATGACAGAAACGACGCTGGACTGACCGAAGATTTTGGTGTCTTCCCCCTGTCTCTTTCTGTAGAATACTTAAGGGTCATCGTAGTCCTAGTGTAGGTCCGGCAGATTGTAATAAAAATTTCCCACTGCTATCCATGCCTTCTAGTATCTTTTACACAGCTCGATATCCTAGTGTCATTGTAACCCCAAATCTTCTGAGATAAGTCAATATACATTCCTAGACGGTTCCTATATTTTAAAAGGATTTTAAGCATTTGCCTGTAACATCTAATATAATTTTAGCCCAATCTCGCTGTGCATGGTATTCAGTCAATTTGAAGCTAATTTATCCATAAAAAGTCAAATATATGTTCAGGAATTGAGTCTAGGATACGTGCCACATCGGATATAAATATGGCAAAGTTGCGCCAGAATTTCAGTGGTGGGCAAGTCGAGTTCAATCATTATTTTACGGAGCGGGGACTGAAGAAGTGGTCCCAGCGATCAAGGTCAGCAGCGAGATGTGAATGCAGATGTGGAAATGCGCTCAACTTTGAACCTCCCTATTGGTAGCTGAATATCATCTATATATAAAGACGACTCACATCAATATTGAGCGCTAACATTGAGTCCTGATTGATGGCAGGCACTGCAAGTTTGCTGAGCCAAAATAGTTGTGTAGTCTATATAGGAATCACCTCAGTCACTTACAGCTCATAATTCGTCAGCAGCCCCAATGAATTTTCCAGTCAAAATAAAATAGTTTATACACTGGACAGCTGAGAGAGTTGGAGGCTGCTGATCAAATTGGATGGTCGGTGTTGACATTAAATTACAACAACGTGACGGAGGGTAGGCTAATCCAAAATGACTTGAAGCTTGCCATGGCCAGGTACATCAACCGAATGGAGTACTTTCAAGCTGTCGATCAGCTAATTACTATACCCGAGGAAGGAACTCCCAGACTTACCGCCAGTGACAACCATGGATGGCAACCTGGGATCAGTCTTTGGCTCGAGAGCTTTGAGTCCATTTTCAACCATGTACCGCATCTTACCAACAAACATTTCTGCCTCCAGCAGTCGTTGATCTGCTGCACGTACTTCCACCAACGCCTCTTTTACATGCATATCTGCAGATTTCTTCAGCTCTCTGCAGACATCTTCATGGGACTGTGCCATCCGGAGAAGTTCAACCACATCTTGAGCAGTATTGAGATGGCTGGGTGCCTGTAGTTTGATTTAAGTAATCGTGTAGGCAAGTTGGAAAGTGGCTGAGACCTGAGGACGACATGGACGTACAAATTTTAGCATGTGGGATGGTAGCATCTTGAGTTGTGCTTAGGCTGAATGGAATGCTAACTTTTGAATTTGCTGGTGATATTGTGTCGGTGATACAAGATAGATGTAGCTTCTAACCTGGCGGAGTCGAGCTTCTTGTCAGTTGCACTTATTTGATCTTGAAGACTTCGGACCTCCAAATTCCCAGACAGTCACGGTTGTGTACAGTACCGGACAGCCAAAGTCTGACACGCTTTTCCGACGACTTATTTAGAGCTCGGCAAACGTCAGAATCGATAG
>JASFDH010001358.1:0-15383 GCA_036937195.1 Nidularia pulvinata
ATCTCTTTCTGTTAATATCACGCTCTCTAGCTATCCGGAACCTCTAGGTTATATCCTGGAAGACCAGTTCGTGACATCATTGAAACTTGTTGCTCTTTCTCAGATCCTTAGTAGCTGACTGAATTCAACCCTCTGTTGATGCAGTCTACAAATTTACCAGAATGGATAGATGTTCAATATGAGCATACTGATCATATTGCTCATTTCTTGAATATAAGTATTTTGCATGGTCTGTGTGGCTTCAGCATTGCCAAAAACTGTTGGAATATCAAATCATTGTTGGCAAGCATTTCACAATAGACAGTTTGCAGTAATCACACAGTGTGACATTTGTGTTGTGGTGCAACATCCTGTATACCATGTTCATACCACACTCTTTCCTGGTGGCTGATCAATATATCCCCCTACTGTACCTGTAAATACCTTTGTATCTTACTCTCAACATGGAATCAACAATACTTTTCCTCTGAATTCAGTTTGAACAGCAAGTCCTTGCCATCTTGACTGCAATTGATGAGGTTGATACTGAGAATGAAAGCAGGACATGTCCAGGTGAATGTATCAACCTTAATAGCCTGCAAGGTGATGCTTTATGGCTTGAGCAATTTTGGTAAGCACTTTCTATCAACCAAAAATTTAGAATTTCTAAAGCTTGACCTACTTTCAAATTCACAATGGACAAGATACATCAACTAGTAGAGGTTCTCAAATTTCCAGAAGTCATCTTTGCAGAAAATGAGGTTAAGGAAGATATAATTACAGCACTCTGCATGCTCTTACAATGTCTAGCATATCCTGCATGACTTGGAGATATCCAGATGCAATTTAGATGGGAGTGCAGTTGATTTTCTCACATCACCCATGCTCTTGCCCTCCTTATTTATCAACAGTGGAAGAACTTGCTTTGATTAAACCATACATGATTGACACTGATCACATTGGCAGAATTTGCAACCATCTTCAGAAATAAAGGACACCCAGTGGATACACTCATGGTCCTAATTGATGGAATAATTCATTGAAATGCTTGGCCTGTTTGTAATCAATGCATGGTCTATGTCATGAACTTGATTTCCAGGTTATAATCCAGAGGTTCTGGACAGATAGAAGATATGGTAGGGCCAGGGAGAGATAATGGAGACTCTGGTTATATCTCCAGAAAACATGTTCAAGCACTACCAGAGAGAGAAGGTCAAGATGGGCAACAGCTTCAGCTTATGTGCTGCACCTCCTTTGTTCCTAACACACAATTTACAGATAATGATGAGTGAGTTGATTCAGGTATAGTGGAGATTGATGCTCAACTTTCTGACTGGGGATTTGGTCAGGAGGGATCTCCAGAGACTGGAGATCTTGTTGAGCACAAAGTACAATAATGAGAAGAGGTTAACACATAGAGATGAGTGGGAATGGTTCAGAGGTAGCTTTAACCACTGAGAGAAGTGGAGAGATGAATATATAATTAAAAACTGAAGTACTATGATACATTTGAAGTACTTAAATACTAAATATCTGAATAACCAGAGTAAATACACAGAGCACTATATTCATACTAGTGCTATGGAGAAGTAAGTGGATTAAGAGAGAGAGCATGTGACAAGGACTAAGGAACATGAATTGAATGTTAACATGAAATAGATATGCTATGAAAAGTATAGTGTGTGGCTGAAACAAAGTAAGTACAAAAATGGAAAAGGACCAGAGTAAACCTGAGTAAACCCAGAGATGAGTGGGAAGTTGGGAAAGTATTGGGATTGATTGTGAGCAGTCTGGAGATGGCATGCACTGCACCACATAGGGATATGACAGTCTATAACAGATGGAAACAGATGCATGTGTTGAAGTACCACTGCCTCATCACACCAGACAGCATTGTGATACATGTTTATGGACCTGTAGAAGGACAACAACATGATGAAACATTGTACAAAGAAAGCAGTATGCAAGACATTCTAAAAGCTCATTTCTGGACCCCTGAAGGCAACCCACTTATCATCTATGGTGATCCTGCATATGGACTTGGTACACACCTCCTGTCTCCTTACAAGGGCCTGAATATCAACAAGGATCAAAGACAATGGAATACTCACATAAGTCATATCCATGAACCTGACAAGTGGATCTTCAAGGGAGTCTCAAGCCAATTTGCATATCTCAATTTTGCTGCAAATTAAAAAAATTCTTTTGTCTCCATGTAGGCTATTCTACCTCATCATACTTCTACTATGTAATGCACATACTATCTTACATTGGCCATATATCCCACAATACTTTAACTGCCTTTCACTGACACTATCAGAGTATTTTACAGGTAGCCCTATTGACAACAATGAGATGGATGCATGGGTTTTAGATGCAATGTGGGGCAAGGTTGACATAGAGAATGATGTTTGTGAGGAAGACAAAAACTGGTGGGATGGTGAACAAACAGTTTAAGTGGAAAGCATTAGACATCATAAATGATTGTTGACATACCTATTGATTCATATCACACACAATCTGGTGCAGTGCCTCAGGTGCCCGGCACCTCAGCGGAGATGGATTCAAAGTGCCACCGCGTAACACAAGCAGAAGCCTATGCCTGTACAAGGCTAAGGACACAAGAGAGGTTTAAATGCCTGTAAAAATGCGAAGTGAGATGGATTAGAATAGTGGATAGGGGGGCGAAAGAAGGCAGGCCATACCGTATTACACACAGACTGATACTTACTGCCCTATTAAGATGAGGGGACAGTGAGGAGTTTCGGATTTCGATATTCATGACACCAGACTAATATATAGCTTTGGGACATAATAGCTGGGAAGCTTACAATACTAAGCACTTGAGGAGGATGAGGAGGAGGGAGGTAGGATGATGTTTCCAAAGAAATAATTGCCAAAGTAAGTATTTGAACCACGATGGTGTCACATCAGTCACTTATTTAGTGGCGGCAATGCAACTGCAGGAGATGAAACTCAATCGCACTAGGTTTTCCACGTGCACGTCTTCTACTATCCCTGTGGATCCATTTGATGTGGCTGTTCATCCTCCAGGTACCACTCTAGATTCTAAGAACACAGTGCAGTAAGGTAGAAGTGAAGATATGCTGCTGTGCTACTCTCTCTGCCCTCAATATTTTCATGCGCTCATGCTAGGCCTCTGCACCATGCTCCCATGACTCCTGTGTGTAGCGTTAGCAGTGCGGCTGTTGTCGAAGTCGATTGCGGTGTCCTGTGCCTTCAAAATTGCTGTGCCACTGCCTACATATTCCCTCCTTATCTCGTTGACCTGTCTCCCTCCTTCCTTCATGGTCCACTCCATTTTCCTTATTGCCTCGCTCTGTTCTTGCAAACGGTCAACTTACACCCTATCCTTCATACTGCATGGTACAGATTTCGCTACTCTACGCATGCTTCTGGGTTTAAATTCGCAATTATATGCTTATAAATATGATAAGACGTCTTTTGATGAATTAGAGAGCTGGATAATATTGTTTTTCAGTATTTGAATTCAACAGATTCAATAGTTTGTTTCAACCCAGATAACTACTTCTGCATAAGCTCAGTGACTATAGTTTATTATAACGCATTGTAGCATTGGTGAATGATAGTGAGGAATTATTATTACTGGTGTTCGAGGTCGTACCAGAGCTGCCTTTCCGCCACTCTCTGGCAGCATAGATAAGTTATGATAAATTCTTCACAATTCTGATTGCTCATGATAATCGAGAGCCCAACCGCTGAATTTCCGATTACATCTTACAACCCACAGTGAAGTGCCTGCCATTCTGATTTTCGATGGCCTTTCAATGCAAGAATTGTGACTACTTGATAATCCCAGAACTTTTGCTTTCAGTCTGTTTGCTGTCTTTCAGATATAACAGGTGATTATAAATAATTTAAATGTTCGGTCCAGAAACAACGGAATGACAACTGCTTATCAACTTCGCCTAGGCTCACCCCGTTTTCCCGATGAAAGCTTGTGGGCTTTCGGCACGGGTCCAAGGCTTGTAATTATTAATGGGTGGTCCGACGAGAAGCCGGTCACTTTGAAAATGGTTGTGCCGATTGAGTGCCGACCGTCTGAAATCACCGATCAAAAATCAACAGACGTCCAAGATTGGCGGATCTGACATCTCTTGCTCTATCCAATACCACATCGCATCTCGGAAACTTAGGCTAATCCCACCAGTCTATCGTGGTTCTGGGCATTCGGTAATATTTTTGGACTGACGTAAGTAGGAAGCAGAAGCACATCGGGCCGAATAACGTACAATGTTTTGATTTCTCGAACTCACCCATTCAGACTTAATGAAATAAGCGCCAAAAGATGGTCTAGACTTCTACCAGACCGTTGACTAGAAGCCTGAGTTGCCCAAAATTTTGCGCAGGTATCTGATTTCTCCTCTCCACTTTGACTGAACTCAAAGTCTCATTGCAACTGCGGCTGAGTTCCGCCAACCCCGAGGTCGCCATCAAGTTATGGAGGGGTGCACTGGCCATGAAGACTCTGTGCACCTGCCTCGGCCATGCCATAGGCTTTAGCATTCAGGACGTCAACGTTCAGGGGGCGTGCACAATACCGTACAACAAAGATCGCATTTAAGTTGGAAGGTAATCCTGGCTCGAGTACACAAGATACCATGAATTTCTCCGATACGACTATGAGCCAATTGGGATGGCACGACCCTCCCAATGGCACTTCTTATTCCCACATGCTATACGGACAAATGCCCAATCCACAAATTCCTTCTCCGCAAATTCTTTCTACGCGAACCTCATATCCGCAGGAGTCGTCCTCGCCCGCATCTGCTGCACCCATTTTATATGCCGACGATAACAACGCTACTCCTCCCGCAGATCATCCTCCCAATCCCAAATCCTCTCCATGGTCGATGCTGTATCGTCTAGCCATATTCGTAGGAATGGAGGTCGCGTTCATCATCTTATCCATATACTGCCTCATCCACCCCATCTCACTGCAAACCTCGCCCACAACCCCGGTCGTGAAGAATCTTTTTACTGTGCTCTTCGTCTCCTGGCACTCATCTGCTATCCTGCTCATCACCAGCGTCCTCTTTGGCATCTTCAGCGAGGAATGGTCCATTCATCTCGCCCGGAACCACTCCATCGTTTCGGGGACAGGAGACAAGGTCGCGACGATCACGGCGAGCACATGGATGCGTGTCCTATACTGCTTCGATACGCAGGCTAGCATGCAATTCAAGCTCGCGCTGGTAACGACTCTTATCCTGATGGCGATGCAAAGCATCGCGCCCGGTGTCATCGTCACGCAGGACGGGTACCGCGAGACTCTCCTCGATCTAAACGTGGGCGTGCCCATCTCCACGACGTGGGCGGAGATATCGATGCGTGCCAACAGCATCGCGCAGATCGAGATGGTGCAGGGTTCCACGTTCGGATACCATTTCCTGCAGTCGAATTTTATCGTTGGGCTGCCGCCGGGCCTCAATCTCGATTTGACGACCTACAATGTGTGGGGGCTGGAGTACTTCACTGACATCGTGCAATTCCGGCACGAGTGTCACTGGGAAGCTCCTGATATTCCGGTAGGTGCGTCGACCAAAGGATATATCACGGCTGAAGGGCAGAAGTGGTCAACCGACAATATGGGCCTCAGGTCCTCTACGAGCGTCAATGTTTATCCTGGTGAGTAGTTGCCATTCATATGAATCAAAAGGTGCTCCTGACATTCATCCAGAGTCCGGTATTTATGCACTCATCCCATACGAGGTCGACATCGACAGCCCTCAAAAAGCTACTACGAATTTGACTGCCTTCATCTTCGCTGGCGGGAATACGACCTACCCCAGTGGCGTCTACAACGGCCAGGAGGTCGCATATTCCATTAATTTGGACGGCCTTCCTACGGCATTCAATTCCAATGGCTTCGTGCTTAACATCAATGCCAACTCCGGGACACAGTCGGTATGGCCCATGATGAGCCTGCTTGTATGCGATCCACATATCGTCATTACCGGGGGCAGAGTACGGATCTCCGACAATGGCTCCCTGAGCGTATACGAGGTGGATCCAGGATACATGCAAGGCAATATCTCCCCGGCCGCCGCAGACGCCTTCTTCTCCCTAGCTCTGGCGTACTCGAGCGGCATATTCAACAAGCTCACAACCCCTGGCATGGACTACATCACGGCGCACATGTTCATGCATAATCCAGATGCCAACTGGGCCACGGTCGCCGCTGTGCAGCCTCTCGACCTCGACATCATCAATAGAAACGTCGACAATGTGATGGTTTCTGCCTCGAAAGCGATCGCCGATGGATTCCAGCCTGTCTTGCCCACCTGGCCGTCTGGCACATTCAATACCATGCCGGTTCCTGGGGCAATTCTCATACGAAACTTGTTCTTGGGGACTAACGCCATTCTTTTGGGTATAACCATTTTCCTCTTTGTTATTTCGTCAGTGCTCGTGTTCGCGCTTTGTATATTTGCATTTAAGACTCGGGAGCTAATGCCCTTCACGTTGGATAACGTCTTCTACGCATTTAGGAGCTACGGTGGTCATTTATAAAATTAAAATCAAAATTAAATCTGGAACGAGATTTGTACATTACCAATTGCATAATTATGCAAGACTAGGTGTAAAATACTGTATATTAATCAAATTATCTCTCGTGGGCTTGGAGGTTTTCACATCATATTTTTGAGGATGCAGTTATCAAAGGAAAACATAAATAATCTCGTGGATTTCAAAGAAACAATGCCTACGAAGCACGGGAAGTTCACGGATGAATTTTCCAGTTGGAACTTGAACTCAGTCGCGCTATATTGCCGGTTGGGGATCACGTCGGGTACCGAGCACTGGGCACGGGTAAAAGGCCGTGGCACGTCCGTGCTGTCCGTGGCTGTCCTTGCAGGTCCGTGCGACATCCGTGCAATGGGATTCAAGGTCCGAGCAAACTAGTCTGTGCACTACTGACGTCCGTGCAGTGCTGTATGACTTTCGTGCACCTGGTAGTAATTTGGTTGGCAAGTATATAGGTTTGTCCACCAGTGGGGAATTCATATAGTATGGTCAAGACTATCGTACATAATTACAGGTTACGTATGAAATGTATATAATGCTATCTACATGGGCAAACATCTTCAATTCTGCTATGTTTTAATGTTCTTAGGGCAGGGTTTGGGGCGAGTTCTTTGCTCTGCTGGGGCCACCAGAAGCTCAGGTGGAAGGGGATTTGCTAAGAAATCAGGTCCGAGCTATGTTTGCAGTGCAAACTTTGTGGCACAGGTTTTTGCCATGCCATGTGCATGCTGTGTGGGCAGGTGCAAAGTTGGTGCGTGTGTTGGTGTGTGCACAATATTATAGCCATAATTTGTATGAAGGAGCCTCTAGACCTTTAATTTATTACTTTCTCTGACTGACAAGAACTACTAATGCCTGTATTCGAGCTCATGCATGGTCCATTCGTTGGCATTCAAGAAGTAATAACTTCAGTTATCTCTGTCCACAAAATATGGCAAGAGAATTTAAATAATGAGTCAGTTTATATTTACATGCCTCAATAATAGGTTGAAACAGCCATAGAGCTCAGTGTTTTGGTTCGTAGTTTGAGGTGTAACGATCTGTGTGTTCACAAGAAATACATAACATTAAGATGACACATACCTTATGATTGTTTCGTCGAGGCACCCTCCTATGGTAGAAGAAATCAGCACACTATGTATAAATGATGAGGTTATAAAAGATCAGTTAAATATATGTGAGGATATGAGTAGGAAACCAATAATTTAGGAGCCATTCCAATGAAATAGGCCTATAATGGCAAGAGCATTTTGAGATAGAGGTTTTGTAAGTCATTAGCCTCGGGCTTTAGGGGTACTGGAATTGATCATTCAATAATTTCTCAAAACCTAATAAGCTATCGTTAGGGAGATCCTCAGCAAACACACGCAACCTGAGAGTGCCTGGAGTCGATCAACCACGAGTATCGATCGATACCGGCTCACTTTGATGTGTGTAAGTTTTCAGGGTTCTTTATGTTTTTCACTTCTATACCATCTGACTTGGATTAGAAATTGAAAGTCTGATGGGTGCTAAATAATGTACATGCCTTTGAATAACAAAGGAAAGTGAGAAACATAAGAAAGAAGGCCCACTGACCTTAGACAACTTGATAAAATTTAATATCTTATATAAAGGTCTGTGCAAAGTCTTTGCAGTCTGGGCAAAATGGCATGGACTGTGCAGATGCCATGGCCTTTTCTCGCTGTCCCCGAGCACTGGCTATAATCTGAATTGGATATCAACGCACAATGTCTTAGCCCCGCTCAGGTGCGTGTCGCTGTTGTTGCTGAGGTAGAGCTCTTTGTCCTTACTTTTCCTTTCCCAGAACTCTTAATTGACATTACTTGCTTGAATTTATCATGTCCATGGAGCATAATACCATCCCTTGTGGTGGTGTCGAGAGTGAAGAGGAGGGCTATCCAGAAATTTTTCCTTGCAGCACCGATGCATTGTGTCCGAAATGCAAGAAATTGAAGGCTGTGGGCTTGACAGAGGAACAAAGACAGTTGATTATCACTGTAAGTTTGTAATTATGCCTTTTATTCCTCAAATCCGACCATATTTATAGCAGTTGAAGAGTTGCTCAAGCTATGGTCTAATTGGGATGACAATAGAAACGAAGCAGGAGCCTCTACGGAAGTATCCTGTGATAATTGTTAGCTTCATGCGTCGGTCAAGGATATACAGGACTTACTCCCGGCTTCTTGAACCACAAAACGATGCAAGCAATATAACTCAGCGAAATTCTACATATAAAGAAGAAAAAAGTCAGTACAGCCTTTGGCGTAAAAAATTGAAATCGTACACGAGAAAATAAAAGACCGAATCACGAATCATGATATCCAAGAGGCTTCTGCCCAAAAATAGAGGAGAACTTTCGTCCCTGAATGACCGAAAACCTTGAAGCACTCCTAAAAAGCAAAGTAGGCTGTCAAATGACAGGGGTGGTATCCATAACTTGTAATAATCGTTCACCGGGGCCATGGAGTCACAAACATTCCCTCCAGGAATTGATATTGTAGACGCTTTATCACTTTTTTAATCCATCTTTACTGGAATATGTTGTTAGTTTTCGTACCTGTACTACCTGCTCCATCTTTTATTGCCTCTTGAGCCAAGATTGCAGAGCAGAGCAAGAATACGGTTATAATTATCCCGAGAATCTTTTTACTCGAGAAATAGAGGGCATATATCCGGATTTGCAATATTCCTGGAGGCAAAGAAAGCATTTATTATTCTGCCAGTCATCTGAGTGGATAGAGACGACCTCCAGAAAGCTCAAAGGAGGCTAAGGGAACCCATACTTCTAATTTCTTTTTTTTCAAAACCTAGCCTTTGTCAGTATGCAGATCACAGAAGAGGAAAGGTTCATCGGCATGCTTACAGCTGTGGAAATAGAGGAGTCCTGTCAGTTGTCCTCGGGTCTATTGGAAACTATTTTGAATATTTACAACTGCATAGAAGCCGGGTCAGAGACTAAGTAATCTCGGACGTCGAACTTACTAATTTCGGTAGGTGAGAACTGAAGTATTCTATTTAGATTTTCCTCAGTTGAGTATTCTACCACCGTATGAAAGGAATACTACTACCGTTTATCACTCTAAAACAATATCAGCCAGGTCAGATAGAGAATTTAATATGACTATTCACATCGCTGCACCGATAAGATAATAGCGATTCTGACCCATTACACATAAGTACTGGCTCGAAGCTCGATGGATCCGTGTCGCTTATAACGAGAAATAAAATCTTCATCCACGACCAGCGACTTTTTTATATATATTATGAGTCTATAACATCATGGTAACGTAGGCTGGTAAGAAGATAGAACTCACCCATATTAATTCCACCTGTTCCCACAGTCGTGAATCGTGGGCAATGGCTATTCACAAGCGACGTACTTTTTGGTGGAACGTGTTCACTGGCACATCGTTAGCTGGAGTTTCTTGTAGGTAGAACCTTAATTGATCTCACAGTAATCAAAAATGATAATCGTGACTGACGACACTGGATTGAGGATGTATGTCAGAGTTGGTTTAGGCAGAATTGGTCACTTTACCTTTGTGATTCGTACCCCCGAAAGCCCTTTGATGTATGCATGTGTGAACATTGTCTCTGGCTGAGCCGACATAGCGCTAGGACAGGCGAACAGGAGCCTAATGGGCAGATGATGGAAAGTTTGGGTCACAAGAATGTGTATTTCAATCCGCGGCCAATAAGAATTACCAGTGATTGGCAGATCGGCCGGCTCCAATTAACAAATCACCAGCCTACTAGTATCATTTTTCACGTATCAAGCGCCCCACGTCTTTGTGTCAATCTATATTATATATTAGCCCCTTCATCGTCTCAGGCCTGTCATAGCTGACTTACCTTCCCAGCGCGCTGTGCCGGAAATATATGCTGTAGCTGAGGATACAGAGTAGAAGTCAACTCGACTTCGATGTTTCCAAAATTATAAATAAGCACCCAGCCGTTCAGCATCTGTCTTCACAAAGGAGAGTTAAGCTGATATTCCAATTCGCAGCAGCAAAAAAATTGATGCAGAGCTCCGATATAATACACCTAAATAATGTCCTCCGTGTCCGGTATTCAGGTGCCGTGCCACATTCCAAACACACCTCTAAAGGGATGCAGGAAAAAAGCTGTGTCAGGTCCATGAAACCAGATTTGTGTGTCCATATAACTATGGAATTGGTCTGTGCATTGGCCCGTGGAATCTTAAGTGTAAAAAGAGTAACTAATTGAGAAGCATGGCTGCAGTCATCCTTTTATCCACCCAATGACGTCTGAATTACCAAGAAAGTAGTAGATTTATACAATTATATAATGGCTGCTGTGTTTCGTTTTGCATCTTTCTTGAGGAGTTCTACTAGCTATTTCTCTCGACCAGAGGGGAAGTAATGCATATTTGTGAAATTTAACGATGGTAAAAAATGATGGTGAAGTAGCCGATAACATTGGTCGATGGGGCACAGTCCTTTTTGCGTAGACCGATGAGTGCATGTGCAAGTTACACAACTGTTGGGTAGTTTTACGCAGAACTTTTTCGCATGTACTTGAGAGTTGCGCAGGAATTTTGAAATTCAGCACAGAGCTGTGTGAGTGCGTGCATAAGCTAGTTATACGGAGTGCACATGATATGAAGGAAGTCACCTCAATATCATGTATTCCCGAGAGCCAGGCATTTCCTGAAAAGGTCGCAGCTTTCTTGTAGTCCATTTGCACTTAGTGATATTTGCAATCCGAGGTCGTGGTTGCAGACTTCAATCACAGCTGGGAAAATTGGGTTTTGCGTCCTTTAATTTCACACCAACCAGATGGTTCCACTCTGATCTGACACAATGAATAAGAAAAAACAAAAGTAGATGAAAGAAATAATATATACCTCAACATTATTCTGTGGCTTCCCGCCAAGTGCTCTTCGAATATGGGTTCTGATACGGCTTCTCATGTCTCATAAGAGAGGAATTTGTGGACATAGCAGGTATGGGATTCGCTCGCTTCCAAGAAGTTTAACCAAAGTCAATTGCGATGGTAATTTGTCTTCAGAAATATAAAATTGTAGTGGTCCATTTCGTAGCCTGTATGGAAGCTGAAAGAGTGTGAAGAGAGCGAGACAGAAATGTACTTAAACTTACAATGACGGATTCCATCATCTCAGCAAACGGTCCCTTCCTGATATAGGCGACGTGACAAGAATCCTGAGCTGAACATGAAGGGGGAGTCAATGTTTCTGGATCTTTTGGCGTCCACCCCTTGAGAGCGCCACAGACTTGAAATTGCCTTGTAATTCAAGGCTTCAGGAAATTGAAACATAAACCGTTGACACAGGGTTCGGCCAGCTTCAGACCGGGTCAGGGTCAGGCCGCGGCTTTTGGTCGATGAGAGTTCACATATTTACTCGTGATTACACGTATACTTAATGTATGTACTATTGACTCCAATCGACATTACTATACTCTACTTCATCGTTCGAATCAGGAATGTCACAAGAGCAGCCATGTCCGTCTTGACCTGTCAACTTTGTTGATGCTGTGCGCTTCCTCTTGTTGCCGCTCGCCAGCCGCTCACATTCCATTGTCGGACTGTTCATCTGTTTGTTGGTTGGTATGCATTTTATAGAGCGATCACTCTCGTACCTAATACCTACACACTTTACTCTCTGCACAGTAAAAAGCCGCGACCTCAGGCTTTGTGCTCATGAAGCCTGAGCCGGGGGCCGTTCAAATCCTCAGGCCCGGCTCAGTCAGGCTCAACCAAATTAGGTCCGGCTTCGGCCGGCTTCAGGCTTTAGGCCGGGCCTAGCACATCACTACTTAGATGTCGTCTAGGTACACCTACGACTCCGTCGCTGAGGGGATGCATGTCCTGAAGCGCACTGCAGCTGCCACTCCGCTCGCACGACTGGACCGATCAAGCCCACCTCTCCCCCCTCAAGCATATGTGCGTGCCTCATTCAACTTGATAGGAGAACAGGATGTCGTTCAAGTGGTGCTGTGGATTCACAATGCAGTATTAGGTGCCCACACCATGTTAAAGGTTGTATTTATGGTAGTCGATGGGTATCAGCTTAAGGTATTGCCAATTTGTTCAATCTCGTCTAGACTTTACATGCTAAACTCTGGAAGACAGCGCACCAGTCACAGCGAGTTAGGGGAAAGAATTTCAATTTTGAAAAACTTTCAAATGGACCAATGAACTCATTCTACTCCATCGTCCATGTCTTTTTGACAAGTACGAATTATTGGACTGCCTGGAAAGCCCCTAAATGGCAAAAGGATCTTTCTACAATATGACAGACGCCTGATATTAGTGGAATATGAGTCTGACAACTTCGATCCTATCAATAAGGGAACGAGACCTTAACTAGGTAAGTCACGAGAATCATCACCTGACCTAGTATTCGTAGAATACAAGACCGCCAGCGCTGATCCTGTTTTATTCCATTCCCATGTCTTTCCG
The DNA here is from genome assembly GCA_036937195.1 of Nidularia pulvinata. Lineage (NCBI taxonomy): Eukaryota > Fungi > Basidiomycota > Agaricomycetes > Agaricales > Nidulariaceae > Nidularia > Nidularia pulvinata. The sequence goes on from JASFDH010001358.1 coordinate 12,997, forward strand.
TCGTCTGACAGATTTGAATCATTATACTGCCTGGTAAGCCCTAAACGGCAAAAGAGTCCTTCAAAAATTCATGAGAATTGACAGCTGCCTGATATTTGTGGAATATGAGTATATAAGCTTCGATCCAGTTCTCTCCTATTGTCCGGTTTTTGTATATGATGCAATCGGGGGAAAACTTAGTACGTCTACGTACAAGATCGGGCCGCTTCTTTGCGTATAAAATGTCAGGGTACAGTGCGGCTTCTGTTCTTTCAGATGTCTCAGTAAACTCTCTCAAGCCGCGACTCTCCTCTTAGCCATGAAGCTTTTTGCTATATTATCAGCCTTCATGCTTGGATGTGCCATTCAAGCCACCCCATTTTCCCCTCCAACTTCAATAAAATGGAATCAGGGCTTTTATTCTCTCACTTGACATTTTTGAGCGCTCAAATATCCGTCCGACGGCCCACAATAAGTCTCTTGAACTGTTGAAGAAGGATAAGGATAGCATATGGAGCTGAGTTCGCGAGGTGAAAAACTATTTGAAGGCCGGAATGATCCACAGAACCCAATAGATTGGTGGATGTCCTCTTCTCACGCTATCTCGTCCTGCTAAATGTCGGATAAATGTTGCAACATGAGAACTTTTCCCCCGCTATTGCTCAGATGGCACCCTCTATCTGATGCCCGGGGAGGCTTCTCTGACTTAAAAGGATTCCCCCATATCTGTACAAAACATGTACCTATGGTTCACATCCAGTACATCATTCAACAAAACCAAGCGCTTCCTCCAGGGTCCTTACAATGAAACCCTATTCTTTCTGCAAGGCTTGAATCGTAGAATTACGCATAATACCGTACATATAAAAATAGATGTTGGAGCTTTTCTCCATTTCCTGGCTTCTCTGGCGTGATTCAGACCCGAAACCTGTCAGTTTTGTCAGTTGGAAGTTGATAGATCCAGAGCCTCGTATGTATGTAATTCCAGGCCTATGACCAAACCGTGAACTGGCATCCATAAATCGAAAAGTTGTACCTAAGCGATACCTACTTAAACGCGTCCAGTTTACTTCACTGACAATAAACATTGTATCAGTAATGCACTTCTACACCACCATCGGTCTTGCTCTTTCTATTCTATCTATTTCTACTGGTGCTGTGGCAGTATCGTGCGCAGTATGTCCCTCAGCGATTTCCTTCGACGGAGCTGTTAGAAGCTTGACCACGATAAGACAAGATACACAGAACACAGTCGAATGCCTGTAAGTAATACATATTTTTTGAGAATTACCTGGAAGGATATGTGGGGGCTCTAATACATGTATTCCTTAGCTATAACACGCCCCCCATCTCAGGCTTTAGCCCAGCCTGTCTCTTTATGGTGAGCTTCTATATGACACAACATTCTTCTGCAATGACTGAATTATCAATTCCTAGAATTCGAATGGAGCACTCAAATTCACGAATACTGGGCCAACTACAACTTCGTTGCCGGGAGCGTGCCCTTTCACTGCAGCATTAGTTCAGAAAACATCTTGTTAAAGTGACATGTGCTATTCATGGTTGCCGATCACAGGTTCAAAGAGCTGGCTAGGTCAGCCAGCATTAATCCTTCATGGGTCGGGCTTAAATAGTTGAAGTGTGATACTCCCTAAGACATATAAATGTTCAATACAATCGGACATTCTTGGAGGTTGAAAGTGATCAGTCATAGTTCAATAGTTTATGGAACAAAATAACAAACCCGCCCCCTCAAAATCCCATTTTCAGGTGAATTGATTGATCACGGCCTGTCGGATTTTCGATTTATTCTTTCTCACAGAAAATGCATCTGCAATAAATTTTGAATAGACATGTTCTTCTGGGTATCAAAATTTTCAGTCTTTGTGACTTGCCGAATCTAATCGACAAGTCAGGAAGATACATAAACAGTGCATTGAAACCCCAGCAATTGAATTGTAGATGTATTCAAAACTTGATCCATAGCACCAGCAGATTTTGTGCCGTCCAACGCATTTCCCTTATTGGAGTAGGATTGCTTGCGAAGCCACCCAACAACAATTATCTAAATGCCAAGCAAACTGTCAGCTCCCTGCTTCCCCGTCACTCATGTGATACACAGGAGTTGATTAATTAAGCAAAGAAAGCAGTGCTGATTAAAGCTTGTGCAGTATGATACAATAATTAATTCTGTCAACATGTTAAAACACCAGCCATGTATAAAGGCCTGCAGGATGCACTGATGAGGTCAATGCACCAAAAGCTCTCTTCTTCCTGATCTTTGCATTCCTGCTACCTCATCTTAGCAGTACTTTACACTTCCCCCTGCATTCCTGGTGGATTCCTTGGAAATTCCTGGTTCCTGGTGGATTCCTGGTACATTCCTGGTACATTCCTGGTACATTCCT
>JASFDH010001359.1:0-15378 GCA_036937195.1 Nidularia pulvinata
GCCGCTCTTTTGGCCATTACGAAGAAGTTTCAGTTCGATTCGTTGCGAACTGCTGTGCAAGGTCGTATCGCAGGGGCAAAAGGAATGTGGATGCTCGATCCTTATGACAAGAGCGACGACGCAAAGATTTGGATATGCAAGTCCCAGAACAAGATTTCACTCCCCGACTTCGACCGGGCGCACTCTATTTTCGATCTTTTGGCAGCCTCGCAGTCGTCTTCATCAATTTCGCTCTCTCAACAAAGCATCCTTAACCTTTCTTTCAATGGTGTCCCACAGGATTTGCTCATTTCTCTTCTTGAGCAAGGCCTTTTGAATGAGATAATGCCCCTCATGGACTGGACCCGACCTCAGGCAATGATGTTCTTATGGGACACCATCAACAAGATCGGTTATGTCTCTGGCTCAAGATCGCAAAGGCTCGCCGCTGGTGCTAGCCGTGCCCTGGGCTTGCAAGGCCGCGATTGGGGGCATGATGACATTGATGCAGATGCCATTTTGGATGTCGAAGCACCCAGCTACACAGGACGCAATGAGTATAGTGGAGGTGAGCTAACGGCATGACTTCCTCTGTATGAATGTACTGACTTGTATGTGGCAGCCCCTCTAGCACTGCATGAATCTGCATTGGAGCTCGTCCAGGCTGGTTTTCATCCTGCAAAGATGCAATATCTGAGAGAAAAAATCAAGTGGATCGTCCATCAGGTCATCAAGGCATCAGTTGAGAAATATAGGATCCCTTTTCAGGAATCTCTAGGAGGGTTCATTGTTCCTGGTCTGTGGTCTGTGGTTTTTCTGCATCAAACAAAGCTTACCATCATGAATATAGACCCTCTGGGTGTCCTCAAAGAGGGCCAAATCTTTTATCGATCTACTCACCCTCTTAAAGACCTTGCTACCGAAACTTTGTTCCATGTCCTCACAGGGGAAGTTATTGTATGTCATGCTAATTTTGAAAGAGTCTACTTTATCCTGATTTCTATAATTTAGCTCGGAAGGTGACTGCCCACGGTCTATTTTCTGGTTGAGATTGACATCTTCGCAGATACCCTATTCGTCTTCCTTCTGACATGCAAAAGGTTCGTCAACTCCCACTTCATATATGGCACTTGATCTGACATACTTCGAACTCCAGGTCACCGCTGTTGATATTCGGGACCTGTATAGCTGGCCCGATGTTGTCATCGCCTCAACCAAAGGAAGTCGTAGTTTGGCGAGTCTTCTTAGCGGAGGAGGTAAGCCCTACTTATATCGTAGATTCGATGGAAGTTAACATGCAACATTCATGAAGACATGGATGGAGGTATGTCATCTCATGACTAGCGAATGACGTATACTCATTCGCACCTTAGATGTCATTGTCATGGTCAAGGACGCACTTATCGTGGAATTCTTCCGTAATCAACCTTTCACCCCTCCTCCTACCAACCTTATGGACGATTTTGAGCATGAAGTCGAGCAAGTAGACGTGTTTTTCCAACGTGCACAAGGCATCGAGAATCGAGTTGACGCACAGCTGGCCTTTCAAGACGTGCTACTACTAAACCTTAATAGCTCCAAACTTAGATTTTACTCCATATTTCATGACAACGCTGTTCAACTTTATGGGTATTCAGACCCGAAAACAATCCGACTTGCCTATGTGTATGATCTATCTAACTTTAATGTGCTCTCTCATTTAACCTAGCCAACATTGCAGTTTTGCCACTCTTCTTGATGCCAGCAAAACCGGTCATCGTCTCAAGCCTGGGGTCTTTGGCAGAGATGAGAGGGCATTCGGCCAAAAACCACGGAATTCCGGAGAGTTCATTCTCGATCAACTGGCACGAGCAGCCAAAGCGAAGGGAGACGAGCTGCTTGCTAAACTTGAGGCGACAATGGCTAAGAGCACCGAGCATATTGACAAGGACCTCAGACGGCCGTACGAGATCGCGAGTCAGCAAGCATGCGATGCCTTCGTGAATTACAAGTTCAAGGGCTTTCGCGATGAGCTGGACGTCATCACCGAAGTAGTGGAGAAGGCATACGAAGAGTGGAAGGCCGCCTGCAAACGGTCTCGGGACGCTACAGCGTCCACTGCCTGGTCTCCGCAGAAGAAGCCTCGATTCAAGCAGGCCAAACCAGACCAGGAAGACTTGATGCTCCAAGCGGCTCGCACCTATGCGGAGGGTCTCGCGGGGAAGAACTTGTGCCTCATCTCGAATGCTCAGGAGGTAATGGCGTCGTACGCATATTATTGCAACCAGCGGTTCGCATTCTCTGTCGCGTTCTGTGAGCTCTGCCGTATCAAAGCGGGTGCATCGAAGGGGGGCATCGCACCGACGGTGAGGATCTTCGACGAGGCTAAGATCATCTCGAGGACGGCTCTAATGGCATTGACGAAGAACGACGCCGATGATGACTTCTAGGATGCATCAAGTCGTCATGCATGCGATAAGTTCTCTTTTTGTTTGCCTGCTTTTCATTTCCCTCCTGTTATCATGCCCTATGATTCCTAACCACTCTTCAAAGCCCTCCATCCTCTCATGCGCTACCTTCCTGGTTGTTGTTGTTTTCATATCCGCGTGCTACCCCCTTTGACTCTTGTACTTATACACCGCAGCGACCTATCACACGATCAGCACTATTCACCCGCGCCACCTACCCTCTCTTATTTGTACTACGGCTCTGTATACTATTCCTTAGCCCCGTCGATCTTTCTGGAGTGTGGATTCTGCTACCTCAAGCTCAGCCTCAAGTTATCCTTTTGTGAACAATGCAAAATGAAGACCAAAGCGCAAGATAGTTGTGCTAGAAGATACGAAATTTGCTTGAAGTCACAAGAAACTGGAAGGATTAATGAACCTGGCCTTACTTACCCATCGGTCGTGGAATGATGGATAAGTGCCTCGGACCTGTGGATGCCAGAGCGGGATGACTCAAGAAATGGAGAACAAACGAGCAAGAACATAAGACGATTGTGCCTGAAGATGCGAAATTTAAGCCAATTGTGATCCTGAAACCTCAAAAATCTCCAAGGATCAATAAACTGTGGCCTTGCTACACATGTGTTTGTCGTGGACTGATTAAGCCTATGGATGCTGAAACCGGTCTGACGAGTGGGAGCCTATGTGTTGAACATACTTCAAGATTACGCAAATCATTCTGCTCCCCGTAAAAGAAGATTCAAACCCAGGAAGCCTAGGATGGCCCCCATCAAGACTGTCTTTAAGCAATATGTTACCTGAACCATACAAAGCATGAACCACACGAAGTTGAATAGAAGCGCCATGTCTTCCAGGAAAATAGCTGATGGAGATACCAGCTTACAGGGTGATCTAATTCACATCAAGAGCATATCGAAGCACACTAAACAGTCAAAACTTTGCTCACATTAAACGCCCCATGCCCCTCCCCATACCCGCGCTGGTTACTAACAACTCTCATGCCCCTCTCTCAAAATCACAGCTCCAATGCGTGTGCCCAAACACCTACACCATCACCGGTGAGCGCCAGCATCGCGCCCCCGTCAGCTCCGTCGCGAAAGCACTATTCGTCAGGCCCTGGAGCTACTTCAGATCCCGGTGCCTTCGACCGTCGGGGCGTGGTGTGTGAACACCACCACCCGCCGCCCTTGATCTTTCTCTGACGTGCGGATGTCTTCGACGATAGAGTTAAGCTACGCGAGGTCGGCGGTGTGCAAGGCGGCATAGATGCTGGGTGAAGGCGGAGATGCGCCTGAAGTCAGTGAGGGACCAGGAGAGTCTTTTGGGGCGAGGGCGGATCAGAGTGTGCAGCCGAGGATGGTGAGGATGGGCGTGAGGTCGTACCGCGTGTGGTTGAGGATGAATTCGCCTTTTATGGTAGATGGGTCGGAGAGGCATGCGGAGGCGACGCATTAGGTGAATGATTCTAGGAGGGTAGTGCTCTCTTGCTATACATAAAAATGACGAAAATTTTGGTTAGAATTTAGCACTGAAACGTACAGAACAAAGCAGATCACGAACGAAAGTACCCACATACGGCTCATGATTCCCCGGAATGAAGGACACTCTTTCAAACCACCTCAACTACGCCTCCAACTACTCAATAACCGCGCATCGCTCGTCCAACCGATGTTGCTCAGGAGTGCGGGGTTTGGCGCGCACGCAGGGAAATCGTACATGTATAAAGTTGGTCGCTGCGCTCAATTTAGAGGTGCAGGTCGGAGAGGAGCTGGATATGCGTCAGGTCTGAGTTGGTTGGGGGGGTTATTGTGTTGAATCCATGAGGACGTGGAAGTGGGGTGAAGGGTCCGATGAACAGAGGGAAGTTTAAGAAGTATCCAAATCAATGTCTCCTGGTTCCAGGTCCAGTGTTGGACCAGCTAGTAACTTTTGGACGCTTTGAGTAGAAAGTGTGATGACCAAATGTCTCAGAGTTAATGGGGAAAACACGATCGGTGATCGGTCCATATGGTCAACATGTATGGAGATAAAAGAGGAATATCTAATAGCAAGATTCCTTTTTAGCGAGTCTAGATAGATCAAAGGTTTTATGTAAGCTAGTTGTCCAGTGACACAGACAAGGGGCTCACAATAAGTTAAGTATGATACAGCAATAGCGACAGCTTACTTCTTCTCACTAGCTCCCTCTCTCGCACGTGCAGCTACGCCTTCCAAGTACCTATAAATTGGCTTCATAGCCCATGCGCTCAAAAGCACGACGCCTGCAAGCGCGAAGATGATAGGCACAACGGAGGCTGGGATGACCCCGAGGTAGAGCAGCTCTAGAATCAATATGAGTGGGGCAAGGTCCATTTCAGACTGCTCTGGGGAGGAGTATGGGTATAGTGAGGATGAGGAGGGGTGGATAGCGGTGTCCGTTAGGCGAATACGGGCGAGTTTCTGTCTTGTTGCGTTGGCTGCGGAAGGAGAGGGGAAGGACGACTGGTGGATGAAGTCAAATAGATCCATGTGTACGTCTATGGAGTACTACAAGAAATTAAAAGAGTTAGAAACTGTCTGCTGGCGCACAAAATGACATTGAACCCACGGGCGCAGCCCACGATGCCCGCAGCGTGAAGCGCTCATATCCACCCTAACCCTCATCCGCCATGTCAAGGCACACCTATGCCCTATGAATGCACGCCGCGGGCTCAAGTGTGCCATATCCCAGCGTCGAATTCGTACACTGCTCCACGCTCTCCGGATCTTCAACAACAGCACGCGCTCGCGTCGGCGAGACAGCCCCAAGGCTGCAGATCAACTCGCGCTCTTTGGCATGGAACAGCGGCCTCCGTAAGACAAAGAGCATCGAGCCCCATATTGAATGGGTGTTCTCGTTGATGGAGTCGGAGACCTCAATTGCGGAGGGGGATGGGGAAGTGACGGAGAGGTTGATGGTTTCTGTGTTGGCATGTGCTGGTGGAGCGAGGAAGAGAAGAGGAAGAAGGCGGAGGAGGAGATGCTATGGCAGGAAGAAGATCATTGTGGGTGTGAGAGACAGAGAGCGGGAGCACGTCGGTCGACGCGGCGCGCGTTGTTGGAGTTCGATGGAGTCATGTTGCTAGCTGTGATGGGCCAGGCGGCCGTCGGACAGTCACCAGTGTTTGACATCGGACGATGATCCACACAGAACCACATGAATAACAAATATCCACACACAACGCGACGCTCAGGCTGTCGCGTCCGTCTCCCGCTCAAGGAATTTATTTCCAACGGGATTTCAGATCCCTATTTTGATTCATGCATTCTTATTTCTAGCAACAAGTTTACGACAAATATCAACCCGAGAAAGCGGTACGCGTAATTACTAGAACAACGCATGCAAATTACAAAGACAATGGTAAGAACAAGGAATCTCGCTATATATTCTGGACATACATTGGACTACGCGCATGGCGTATTTATCCTCTTTCCCAGCCAAATGCACCGATTTGTGATGGTCCATTCCATGTAGTAATATAGCTCAATCAAGCATTTATCGAGGACAAGGCATAACATGCACTATGCCCTGCCAAGACTGCATTGAAGCTTCAAAGTATAAGCACATTTGTGCAAAGAAACTTACACTTAAGTTCTGGACCCACATTGATCCATAGATATGTATTTCCTGAGAAATTGCCATTAATTCACGCGTTGATCCAGCTCCGACTGAGAGCGCGATCTAAGCACTGAATACAGACAATTGAGGATCAAGAGATCTAGATTTAGGTGGCCACTTGAAGAGCATGACGCTTTCGCACCAGTTGCCTTTGATCTGGCGTTAATCAACATGACCTCCCTGCACTTTTCAAAGGACAAAACAATATCATGTACTTCTCATGTACCAAGGTGAGAGGTTTCGGATCACGGGGGAAGCCAGCGTTAATCAACGTTGCGACGAGACGTAAGCAGATAGATCTTACGATCATCGCCCTGAATGCTACTTGACAGAACTCCATGGGCCAGTAAGTATAAAAGGCAGAATGCTAATGTTGTCCGTCTCTTCAGAACACATCCCCCTCGCACTACTCGATACTCTACTGGCATTGCCATCATGGCTTCCTCTGCTTATAACGCTGGACAGACATCTCCGCATGATAACGCCGACACTCCTCATGCAGCTAGTAAAAACCCCAAGCCCCAGCAGGGATATGAAGTGACAAATATCGACGCATTCAAAGACGCCGACAATCTCGTATTCGGGCCTCAGGGCGAATATCTAAATTGCTTTAGCAACGTAGAGAAGACCTTCGAAGAGAACGCGGACGGTACCGTTTCCGTTACCGAGCAAGGGGGCAGTGCGGCGGTACATCCACCCAGCAGCGGCGGAACCCTGAATATTTCTATGTTTTCTGGATTAAAAAATACTCACATTCCAGGAGGTGGAAAGTTTGTCAACACAATGTACAACCAGACTGTCACAAGGACCATATTTAGGCCTGATGGCCAGGCAGGTAAGGCATTTCAATCGGAATAGATGACCTCAAAAAATTCTGACTGTAAACCTCTGTATAGTTCAAACTCCCACTGCTGCTGCCAATAAGACTCAGACCCTTGGCGGTGAACCGAAGAACCCACATAGTCTCCGTCCAAATGCAGTACCACAGTCTACGCCAGCCATGCACCCGCATCCATCGCCGCCTGGCCCATCTGTAACTCATGCAATTGTTCCGGATCATCCCCCTCCTTACACTACCAAGCCTGCGACTAACGACAACCTGGAATCATTTTACAATGCAATGTCTGTCTCCGAGCTCAGATTATATCTCAAAGACCACGGTGTTTCATCTGGGGATATTCTCGATATGGAGAGCTTGCGTCGTCGAGTATGGGAAACGCATTGCGACTGTATGGATATAGGCGAATTGAACCTGTTCCTGAGTGAGAATAATATCTCGACTGCAGATTGTCGAGATATGGCGAGCTGCAAGCAGAAAGCCAAGGATGCTTTCCAGGTGCCTCGCCTTGCTGCTCCCACACATGTTTCTCGTTTCGTTGAAGGAGATCTGGTCGTACTTTCTGGACTCAGCCGCGCCGATATGAATGGGAAGACTGCAACAGTAATCCAAGAAGATGCTGGGAGAGGTAGGGTAGAAGTTCATATCGAAGAAATGGGAAGGGCATTCAAAGTGAAATACGAAAATCTGACCATTTCCCAGGTAGCGGGGGAGTATGATGATGATTTGGACTAGAAATACATGGACGTATTGTATTAGCATACAAAATCCAGCAGGGGTTAACAACGAAAAGATGGACACGCTAAAATTGATTGGTCATATCGTGATAGACGAAAAAGAAAAAGAGCGGGTATAATTGCTTACCTGCCCGATGAAAATAAACTAGTAAGAGACTTTTGCCATACGATCACTGAAACGCCAGGAGGTGGAAGATGTAATGACATACTGTAGAGAATTAAACACGCTCTGAAATCATTGCTTGTATGGATATTAATGCAGAGTTTTGACCTTCATTGCCTCAACTTCCCTTCCTGTCCTCCGCGAACCCAGGTGTAACAAATGAGCTCGAAAAAAATTGCCTTAGAATCTTTATGGTTGTTGTGATTAAGCTAAGAAAAGATTCTCCATTTTTGATACTACCATTTAAAATTGCCTGCGGGCGTCAAGAGAAAGGAGCTGAAGAATGGAGAAGACAGACGAACTTGAAAGTTGCTCTCAAGGAGTTGCAATCGCCGTCGAGATCTGCCGGGTCGAGCCGAGTGAGAGCGAGTGAGACTGGGGTCACTGGACCCTCAGAAACAAATATGCACCCACTAGCACCACACAATCGCGATCGCGTGGAAAATTCGGCATCACGTTAGCGCTCTTCCTTTGTTCTCTGATGGTCTTACCGCTCCTAGTTTACTTATCTACATGAGGATTCAAATTCAGCATAAAGTACGTGAGACCTATCCGCCAGAAATTGGCATTGTCTAAACGCCACGATAATAAAGAGTACAATGTAACTTGAAAATCCTGGACCCACATCCTGGCCACATGCGCAGTGCTCCTTTTTCGAGAGGTTTGTTGACAGGTGCAATGAACAGCATTCTCGAGCGTTAATTAATGACATTCCGCTCTTGTCACTATCTGAGAGATGAGGCCTCAATAATACAATAGATCTTGTATGCTGTAACCCTTTCCTTGCTGTGTAAGTTCTTTTCAGAACTGTCGCATTCGATGTTAATCAGAAGCTGTTAAGACGGAATAGTTGCTGATCAGCCAGACGTTAATCTGCGATAAAGTGCGCTATCTTGAAATCCTAGACACACAGCTTGCCCACAGCTACAAGATTGTTCAATGTTAGCTAACGTCAAAACGACTCAGTAATTCATTGAAGACGCGCCGCTATATGAGACCAATCTACAAACTGATTGAAGACAAATGTCATTCTAGCAAACCTTCTGTATCCTGGATTCAGTACAGATGTCGGTCCGTTTTTGGGCAATGTGACAGTTGGCATCGAAACTGCCCTATAATCTGCGACCTCGGGCGTTAATCATTAACAACGCATGTTTGATACATGTATACACCTTCGAAAGGACAATGGATGTCATGTACCGATGTAATAGGTTTGGTTCATAGAGGAATTTGACGCCAATCGAGGCTAACATCGCGACGGAAATGCTCCGATTTTCGCATCTTCTCAGGTTGAACCCGTGTTGCGAGCGTTTACTTGACGAGGAACGAGGGAGTGGAAAGGATAAAAGGCAGAGATCTCAGCTCACCTTCCTCTTCAGAGCAATCTACGAACTGAACCTATTCCGCACAAACTTTGCTCCTAACATGACATCCTCTGATGATCATACCCAAGCACCACTGCAAGCGGATGCTAACGCTCCTCAAGTGTCCAATGGAAACTCCGAGTCTCAGGCCTCGCCTCGGGGACAGATAAACATTCAGGCTTTTGCACATAGTCAGAATATCTTTCTCAGTGGCGGGGGGTTTACCAATGCACTCAGTGTCACGACTCGTAACATTACGGAAGGGGCGGATGGGACTCAATATATCGAAGAGTCTGTTGCGACGCTGGCAGAGCAGGCAGTCGAAAATAAGGACGTTCACCTATCAATGTTTTCAGGCCTCAACGGAGGGGTCATTACCGGAGGAGTATTTACAAATGCACGGCATGTTAAGACAACAACGGTTACTCGAGCTCAGCCTCCAGCCGGTACGTAGCTGTGCTTTAACCAATACCACTTCTGAAAAAGCTGACTGTCGTGTTCTTATTATAGGCCAGAATTGGAATGGCAAATAGTCAGGCTTAGAACAACTTGGCAACGAACTGAGTGATCCGTAGAGTGAATAATTTCAGATCGTATTGTGAATCGAGATCGCAGTGAATGAAAGAATTTTTTTTTCTTTCTTACTCTCTATCCACTGAGTCAATAGTTACTAATCTAATTACTAAACCCATTACTAAGCCCGAGAATTTCCCTTCTAGTAAGCTCACGGTTGTGCTGGATGAATCTCCAATAGATCGCAGTATAAAATCCATGTCCAAATGATATTTTAAGCTCATGCTCATGTCCTTAGTTGGTGTCAATCTGTGATCATAGTATGTTTTATATCAATCCAGTTCGCAAACGGACAGATAGTTGGTCAACATGATCATGCACTTTTGGAATATAGGATACGAATTTATTGCGTGAAGTCGCGTTTAAAATCCTTAAAGGCACTGTCGATGAATATTGCAGAGCGTCGTGAGCAGTCTGCCGAGTCTGAGAAATCAAATCCAGAGAATTGCCGCATCTGGGAGAGATAAACTCGCTGATATGAATTTGCAGGCCGCGCCACTGACCAGAGAAGATGCTGCACTTTCTTTCAGGGTATGCTGATAAAATTTCTAAAGTGATGTTCATAAAAGAATCCAAAAGATCCGGATGCGCATAAACAGGACGTGCTAAATGTCCAAACCGAGTCTTTCAAGGTATAGAACTATACATGAACCTATTCCATGGTTACGGAATAGAGAGCACCATAAGTAAGGGATGCTCATGAAGATTCGCCGTGTAATAGTTGGCAGGGATGATGCTTTTCAGGGTCCAATCTCCAGGCAGTCTTCAGTATATGCAGACGAGCTGGGCTTTCAAAAGCAATCCAAAGTGATTTCAAGATGGCAAGATGCTACAGTCCAGTGACCAGGGCTCAGATTTGGTGGCGATGTATATAAGAAACTCAAGAGAAAGGAAGTGGACCGTTCCTTGAAGGCTGGGGGCATTTTCATTCACAAAAGATTATCTCTCGAGGAGTCGCTGTCGCAAAAATCCTAAGCAATTTAAGTGAGTTTAGGCCTCGAAACAACTACGATCTTCAGGAGATTGTGTCCCTACTATTGAATTTGAATAAATAGGGTGCGTGACATCGAAAATGGCGACAAAAGCATATCTGAGTTTCTTCTCAACGAATGCCATAGATGGTAGGACCATCCATAGTTTGCATGGGGTCTCTAAAATGAGGAGTCAGAGGATACCGGTGGTCTTCATGGTGGTTGGAAGTCAAGGAAGTATCACACTATATCCGTCACACCTATATCATGTTATGAACTGTGCTCAGACGTACGAAGTTGCCGCGACATACTTGCCCGCAGTGTTGACTGCACTCCTGAGCTCCTCTAGTTATCTCTCCCGAGACTCTGATATATCTACAGTCGCCCTTAGGCCCTTCTCACACCAGTTTCTACTGGTTATACCTAGTTCTCCTAGGTCGATGTATCTTCCTCCACTCACCATTACCGCCAATGAGACCGAATGGTGTTCCGGCTGTTGAATTCGAATGAACAGGGTCTGTGACGTCGAACTTGACAAAAAAGAGCATTGTATCCTTTTGAACGAGTTCCGTAGATAGAAGGGCCACCCATGGATTGCACGGAGGTTTCAAAAATGCAGCCATCAGTGGTGCTCGGGTGATGCTCATGGTGGTTGGAGACAAGGAAGTATCACGCTATTTTCGTCACGCCCCTGTCACGGTATGAACTGTACCGACGTACGGAGTTACCGCGACACTCCTACCGCAGTGCTGACTGCATCACCATTCCCCGAGCTCCTCTATTTCTCTCCCCTGGGACCCTGATATATCTCTACCGCCGCTCCTAGGCTCTTCTTGCACTCCGTTCCCATTGGTTACACCTAAATCCCCCCAGGTCGACGTGTCTTCCTCCACACACAATTACCACCAATGGCCGCCTATTTCTTTGCGTCACCAATCGATGTGGATGTTAAACTGGAAGGGGAGGAGGCCCGGAAACAGGTGGACATGAAGACGGAGAAGGAGAAGACTATCTCGTGTCCGGTGTACTATGACGGGGAGTCAGTTGGGGGCCAGGTTCGTCGTCAGCTTGCTCGTCAGTTGTGGATTGTAAATAATGATAAGATTTAGGTGGCAATACGGGTACGCGATGGGAAGAAGCTGGCGCATGAGGGTATTAAGGTCGAGTTCGTGGGGAGCATCGGTGCGCCGTGTTGTGTTTCCGTCCACCGGGGAAGGAGCTGACGATTCGTGTTTAGAGCTATTTTATGACCGCGGGCATCATCATGAGTTCCTATCATTATCACAGGAGTTGGCGGCGCCAGGAGAGATGCGGCAGGCGCAGACGTTCGAGTTCAATTTCAAGAATGTGGAGAAGCAGTTTGAGAGCTACCATGGTATCAATGTGAAGCTGAGGTACGTATCTCTCCGCTACTGGTGGACTGCATTCTAAGGGCAACGCGTGTACGCAATAGATACTTTATACGTGTATCCATCTCGCGGCGAATGGCAGACGTGACGAAGGAGAAGGACATCTGGGTGCACTCCTTCCGCATGCCTCCCGACAGCAATAACTCGATCAAGATGGAGGTTGGCATCGAAGACTGCCTGCACATCGAGTTCGAATACAACAAGTCCAAGTGAGCCCTCTCCCCTCCCCACTTGCTATGCATACGCGTGACGTTGACACGGGGCAGGTATCACCTGAAAGACGTGATTGTAGGCAAGATCTATTTCCTCCTCGTGCGCATAAAGATTAAGCACATGGAGCTGTCCATCATCCGCCGCGAGACGACGGGGTCACCGCCGAACCAGTACAATGAGAGCGAGACTATCACAAAATTCGAGATTATGGATGGAGCGCCAGTGCGCGGTGAGTGGCGTCTGCGGAAAGCGTGCTGCAGCGGCTGATAATGAGGTCTTTATAGGGGAGACGATCCCGATTCGCCTGTTCTTGGGCGGCTTTGACCTGACACCGACGTTCCGCGATGTGAACAAGAAGTTCAGCACGAGGTATTACCTCAATCTTGTGCTTATTGATGAGGAGAATCGCCGGTATTTCAAACAGCAGGTGAGCATAGTAGCAGGTGAGATTTGGGGATCATTTTCTGACGCTTCTCTCTAGGAAATCACCATCTTTAGGATACCAGAGGTACGCACCCCTGCCAATACCTCAGTTTATACTTCGCGCTAACTCCTTCCTTGCAGAACTGATCTTATTTTCTTTATTCATTGTACCTATATATTTAATTTGCGGACACGGGGATGTTTATCTGGAAACATCATTTTGACAAGAAAATACCTATTCCTCGGTACGATATTTCTCTCTCTAACGCCCCTAAAAAACACCCCAAGCGGAGTAAGAATAGCATAACGCACTACATCCTGAACGACCCTCGAACAAGAATTTAAACCCACATATAATAGTACAAGAATACGCAATAAGGCAATAAGGATATACCCACCTCATCGAGCTAGCTTAACCCCCCCTACAACTCTCTTCCTCTCCCCACCCCTATCCAGCCCCGTCACCTACTGATACGTCCTCTTAATCTCCCGCACAATACTCCCATCCTCAATCCCCAGCACCTCCGAGTCCCGCAGCACCCCCGATCCAGGACTATACACCGACGGCACGCTCCCCTGTATGATCTCCGTCGCGCGGCTGTTCCTCGCCGGGGGCGGGATGACCAGCCGCTCGAGGTGCGTGCTGCCCCGCGGCGCCTTTGCGCGCGTGGGCGTGGGCGTGGCGCGCCGCGGGGCGGCCCCAATGCTCTTGATCCGCGAGAGGGGGGAGGTTGGCGAGGGCCGGGAGATGGCGTGCGCGAGCCGGCGCTCTTCGGCTTCGATTTCGGGGTTTTGCAGCCATGGGATGGTGAGCGCGTCGGTGCTGCCCCGCGTGGAGGTGCTCATCGGGGTGCGCTGCGCGGTGGAGGTGCTCATGGGCGTGCGCTGCTGCTGCTGCTGCTGCGCCTGTGCCTGCGCCTGCTCCCGGTGCGCCTTCCACTCCCTCTGCCTCGCATCCATCGCGGTCCCAAAGTCGAGGAACGGGTCCTCCCCGTCGCCGTCGGGGGTGACCGCGCTCGTGGGCACGGTCTGCGTCGAGCCGTAGAGCTTGGTGAGGTTGGTGGTGTATATCCCGAGTGGGGAGGGCGAGGAGACGAGGGATAGAGTGTCCGTGGCGGAGGTGTGCCGGGAGGGGCCGAAGGTGTCCCGGTTGGAGCGCGCGATGAGGAGGCGCGCGAGATCGGGCTCGGGCTCGGAGTCACGCATGCCTCCGCCGCGGATGCGGTACGTCTCAGTGGGGTCGGCGGGGAGCGCGGGCGGCGGCGGGGTGAGCGGGAGCATAGGGCCCTCCGCCACCGAAAGCCTCTGATCCCTCTCAAAGTCCCCTTGCCCGTCCTCTGGCGCGTACTCCTCCTCTTCCTCCTCACCACCACCACGCACCACTCCCTTCCCCTTCTGGTCCCTCGTCAGCCGGGGCGGGAACCCCTCGCTCGACGCGGCGGACGGGGGAATGCTCTCGTCATCGTCCCATCCTGATTCCAGGTGGTTCGAGCGCGCGGTGCGCGGGGTGCCTGGGAACTGCGGGGCAAGCTCTTGCACGACGAGCAGGGTGTCGGCGGAGGGCTGCCGCGGGCGCGTCATGTCAGGCGCGGAGGGGCGCGTGTCGGGGCTCGAGGGGAGGCGTGGGCGCGGGGCGGAGGTAAGGCGTGGGCGGGGGGTGATAGGCAGGGAGCGCACAGTGACGGGCGTCGTGGGTTGCACCGAGTTGCCCGTGGTCTGCAACATCAGCGCCATGGCCGACTTCTGTGAGAGGGTGCGCTGCGGGGCGGTGATGATCTCGGCGTCGGCCATAATTGACGGGCTGTAGCTCGACGAGTTGCGGTCGGAGCCTGCGGGGGTCCCTGGGGAGAGCCGCGCGGCCTTGGGTGGTGTCAGTGTGTTTCTCCCTCTTTCTTCAGAGACAGGGAGAGCGGGGTCCGGCAGGCCCAAGTCCGAGAAACGCATGTGCAGAGTCGGCGCGCCGTGGTCATAGTGCACCGTCACCCGCTGCTGGTTCTGGGTCTGTGTTTTCTCGCCAGCCTTCTCAGATGGGTCTTGGAGCTGGGTGAACTTGCCCTGCCTCTGCTCCTGTTGTGCAGCGTAGAAGGACGACGCGGTGGGGGTGAGCTGCTGGAAGGTGCTGAAGCGCGGGTTGGAGATGAAGGCGCGGAGGGTGGAGCCGCGCGCGTTGCGTTGGCGGGAGGCGTGCGCCATTTCGTTGCGCACTGCACGGAAGTCCTCTATTGCGTCGATTCTGATGGGGAGTTAGTAAGCAAGTAAGGAGGAATGGGGAGGTCCGCGCACCCCTTGGCGAGTCCGATGCTAAGCAGCGCCCTCGATAGAAACCTCATAATCCGCCTCGTAAACACGACCCCAAACGACCCGCCCGCAAACCCGACGACCGTCTCCACCGCGCCGAGCTTGAGCGCGGCGTTGATCCACCCGAGGCCGTTGACAAAGTGCGCTGCGTCGGCCGCGGTGCTCTCGATGCGCCGCTGGGAGAGGAGCGCATAGATGAGGCGGTAGAAGGCGAGACAGAAAACGAGGGCCTGGAAGGAGGTGAGGAGGGCGAGGGTGAGGGAGGTGAAGAAGGTCCAGAGGAGGTATGCGGTGCGCGTGGGGAAGCCGATGAGGATGGTGGTGTT
>JASFDH010001360.1:0-15374 GCA_036937195.1 Nidularia pulvinata
CGAGCTACAGGACTCGGACATTGCTTTCGGCTATCACTATTAATGAACTGGTTTGTAAGGATGGCACCACTCCGCAGCATTACAAGTTTGACTCGGTCCGCGCCGCACGGACATACAGCACGTTGTGGTGCACAGAACCGTGTCAGAAATGATACAATGTTGGAGGAATGGGTGCTGGTGTGAGATGCGAATGCAGTCATGGGAATCCGTGCGGAAGTTCGTAGATTGGCGGCGGGACAAACTTCGGTATCAATTACGTATCTGCAACTCGAATTTTTCGGCATGGATGACGCGTCTGCAACTCAGATTTATGCATGTCACCGCGCTGGCATGAGAAGTGCGGCATACAAAGTTCGAACATGCACTCAGCATCTGACACACCCAATTTTACATATGCGGTATCCCCGAGATCGATGGACTCTTCAGACCTACATTTATCCGTCCACATAACTTCGTGAGTGTGTTCCAAAAAGACCCTCTTGGATCGCACATGCAGCCTTGAACTGCCGATCGCCGAGATGAATGGCCTCACCTCTACCAACCCTCAGTTCTCAATCGCAGGAATCAGTGATTTTCTATGGATGACTCCAGCACGAAGGCTCCGTTATCCAGATGAAGGAGAATGACTTGGAAAGTGCAAGAAAGACAGAACAGCACAACGATAATCGGAGCCATTTGCTGTTCGGGAATACCCAGTGTCACGGCAAACCTTATCTGTCACAAGATTTTCTTTGATTTCTACCTCCACTGTCGTCTCTCTCTATTCACCGTCTCTCCTCTAGAAACTCATCATGGCTGCTGAAAGCACGATTCCCACATTCAAGCTCGTCCTCGGTATGTCTTACTTCCGTATTTCTTGCAACAATTCCCATTTTCTGACGCGATTTGTGCCATCTTGTCTTTCATCGATGTCCCGATTTCTCCTCATCGTGCCGCCATTCGCCTTGTAAACCGCACATGAATCTCTCTGCTTCTGCGATCCTTCGTTTGGGAGTGTAGTCGGTGACGGAGGAACTGGCAAAACCACTTTTGTCAAGGTGTGTGGCTATAATCGACCTTTCCAGGTGCTTTCAACCAGATCGCGTGCTGATCACATTCATCTCGCAGCGCCATTTGACGGGCGAATTCGAAAAGAAGTACATCGGTACGCGATTGCTATTTCCTTCGTGTTTCCTCGTGTTCAACGCGCGGGCGCCTCCTTTATTCAACCGCCACATCTGACGCGCCCCACAGCAACCCTTGGTGTTGAAGTCCACCCTCTCTCCTTCTCCACCAACTTCGGCACCATCTGCTTCAACGTCTGGGACACTGCCGGCCAGGAGAAGTTTGGTGGTCTCCGTGACGGCTATTACATTCAGGGGCAGTGCGGCATTATCATGTTCGACGTTACTTCCCGAATCACCTACAAAAACGTGCCCAACTGGCATCGTGACCTCGAGCGCGTCTGTGAGAACATCCCCATCGTGCTGTGCGGGAACAAAGTTGACGTCAAGGTGCCGTGGTATTTCTTTTTGTTAAAGAGAGTATAACTCATAAAATTCTGTTTTTATAATCTAGGAGCGCAAGGTGAAGACTGGTGCTGTTACCTTCCACCGGAAGAAGAATCTCCAATATTTCGAAATCTCGGCCAAGTCGAACTATAACTTCGAGAAGCCTTTCCTTTGGCTAGCAAGGAAACTTGTTGGGTGCGTTATTAAGCAAGCCGAATGATAGCCGAGACTAACAGTTTGGATCTCTACAGCAATCCCACCCTCGAGTTCGTCGCCGCCCCCGCTCTGGCTCCCGCTGAGGTCGCAGTCGATGCCGCCTTGATGGAGCAGTACGCCAAGGAGTTGCAGATGGTAAGCATTTCGAACCTTTTTCATCGTGATATCTCTCATTTCCTAATCTTCCTCCTATACAGGCCGAGACCGTCCCCCTTCCTGAAGACGATGAGGACCTGTAATCTCCTTACACTTACTACCTGCATTCTTCATTTCATTCTCTCCTGTGACCACCCTGATCCAATTATAACAATACCGCGACGAATACATTTACATCTTACATCCATGAACCAGTAGCAACCACCTTTCTTTTCATCTCTTAATCGAGTTTTCCACTTTCACGACGTTTCTTTCGGCATTGAACGGATTTCGGTCTAGTGTAAATGACATCTATCCAGGCATATGTCTAGATTGAATTATCGATTGTAGAGAAAGAATGGCTGGAATGAAAAAAGAGCGCCTGACGACTATAAGCTGGCGTTTCACTTGCCCTCCAACCGTTACAGTTTAAAAGTCAGCTTCTGTCAACTGCCATCTTGTTGTCCAGCATTAAGCATCAGTCACAGTAACGATTCCACAAGATGCCAGTGACTGTCAACAGAATTTAAACTTTTTTTAGATGGAAAAATTAAGCAAATACATCCAACAGTACAAGGGTAATCCACAGATGCAGTATGAGTATACGAGTATACGTGATGCATGTTATGCATCCACAAATTATGATGTTCATATACGGCTTTACAGCCGTACTTAACACCTAGTTAATACATAGTACACATAGACATTTTATTTTATTAACAAAACCGATCGCTGTGAGTGATTTCCATAAGTCAACAGCCGGACTCTTTGGGATGGAAACACACCTCTTTAACTTGGCCCTACGATCAAGCATAGCTTCAGCCAATCGTCCTTCCTTCCGGGCTTTTTTAAGCTGATAGTGGGGTGTAAGAGACGATGGTCCGCGAATAAGCAAGTGAGATACATACCTCCTTCTTATCCTCGCTAGATACTTTACTGCGCCCTGCACCCCAAGCTTGGTATATGTGGCTAAATATCCGACTGAATCAGCAAGGCCGCGCACAAGAACGAGTATAATGCAGCTTACTTTGTACCAGTTTCATCTATCTTCGACATACCAGCACCCTCCTTCTTTTTCTCCTCCTCATTCGCTTCCTTCTGGTACTTGTACTGAATCTTGACCCAGAAGCGCTCCCCAAACCCAACTTCCTCACTGTCCCCTCTCAGCTGTAGTGATCCGCCAGCAGCCTCGTCCACGCTGAGATACTTTTCGTAGACATTCATGAACGCGACCATGCCGTCTGGCATGATAACGGGCGTCCACTCCTCCTGCGGTCCACGGGCATCGCGATCTGCAGAGACAAGACCATGTGCATCACAAGACAAGAATTTCCCTTCTCCAGTACCCGTTCGCAGATTGATTGTTGGTGAGCCAGCGACGCGAGTAGTCACCCACACTTGAGAGACGTCCGTGGGGGTGCGGTCCAGTAGTTTCGGAGGCTCGTCCCCGTCTTCCTGTTTCTCCTTGTCCAGAGAGTGTAAAACAATGCGATTTGTAGTAGAACTGAAGTTTATACAGATGTGTGAGGGGTCTGAAGGGTGCATAATGAATGTCGGACCACGTAGTTCATTGGGGCTCTCTGGAAGTACCCATGTTTCGGGATCCTTGTCGTCCTCTCTCCGTTTACTTCCACTCCGTCTACCCTCGTCGTCGTCGTGCCTCTTCCGCTTCTTCTTGGTCTTCTCGCCTTTGAATTTGAGCTTGCTTGAGCGTACTTGGTCAGTAGACATTGTGAAATAGAGTACAAGTTAGTTCGCCTACTAGGTCGGCAAGTCCTAAGGAATTTGCACGTGATCAACCAGATTCGACCGTGTGAATAATTTTGCGAGATCTTCTCCTAGAAGTCTGTCCTCGTCGTGTACGCCGTCCTCAAGAAACCCCTCGACAAAAATGAAGTACAACGCCGGTATGTTGCGTTTCCAATCCGTTCAGGCTTCCCATACGTTGTGTTTCCAGTTGAAACGGATGGAATCGGTGGGGATTTGGGCTGGATGGCAACTTGGGCATTCGGATGGACTCCTGCAGCACTTATGGGTATAAAATGCTGATATTATACTCTCCTCCTGCTACAGACGTCTCGTCCTCGCGGCGCAAATCGCGCAAGGCCCACTTCTCGGCCCCCTCCTCCATCCGCCGCAAAATCATGTCGTCCGCTCTCTCGAAGGAGCTCCGTGGCAAGCACAACGTGCGTCTTAGGGATAGCTTATGTCTGGTTGGGGAGCTGATTTATTATTCAGTGCCGTTCGCTACCCATCCGTAAGGACGACGAAGTCCGGATCATCCGGGGAAAGTACAAAGGTCGTGAGGGCAAGGTTACACAGGTGTATCGCAAGAAGTGGGTTATCCACGTCGACCGTGTGCAGCGCGATAAGTCGAACGGTGCCACCTCGCCCATCGGTGTTCACCCCAGCAACGTGGTGATCACCACCATCAAGCTGGACAAGGACAGGTGCGTTCAAATGTTGTCGTGTTCTACTTACGTCCCTAATTGTTTTTTAGGCGGGCAATTCTGGACAGGAAAGACAGGAAGAAGACCGCAGCGGCGGCTGGCGGTGATGTTGAGATGGTCGACGTACGTCTTCAATTTTCGCTCCGCAATGTGCAGGAATACTCATCTTCATTTACAGTAATCCACTCACCACTTCTCGCGTCTTCGTGTTTTTGGCTACTCACATTACGATTCAAAAACCACCCATGTACCTATGCGTAGCGCACATGATATGCCTCCATGATTTGTCTCGGCACTTGAGTAGATGGAAACGATTTAAGTTGGCTTACCCGCCTTTCTTTTGTGCCTCTCTCTGGGCAAATGAATTTCAATTATGCATGGCGTGGTAATGGTGTGGATGAAAGTTATGAATACAAGATGCAGCATTCTCAGAAAATAACGTCTTCATCTTTGCTACTAAGCAAATCCGGCGTAGCCTCCCCCACATCCTCTTCTAATACTGTTTCAACAGCTGCAGCTTCATGTTCTGCCCGCTCTGCATCACGGAGAGCGGTGTCCCGTTTCTTCTTCCCTTGCACCTTCTTCAACCTGAACAATGTCCAGTGAGTAGATGGTAGAGGGCACGCTGGATCCATAGCTCACCGGAAGAACTCTTCACGATCCATCTCGTCCAGCTCACTCATGATATACTTAATCGTGTTCTCCAGTCGCGGTATGACAATATGTTCAATTGCATTGACGCGCCGATTCGTCGCACGAATAACTTCGTCCAGAATTGTGAAGGCAGTTTGTAGTGATGCGAGCTCAACTAGCGTTTCCAGGGCTTTCGCATACACCTCCTTTGCTTTCATAATTTGTTGACCACCACGCCCCAGACCGGTCAAGTTAAAATCTACGAAGCATTCCATTGATTAGACAAGACTATAGATTCACAGGAGATTACACACCAGATCCTTGGACCCGGTCAACTTCGAAAGCAGGGAGTACTACTCCCGATACATTCTCTTGCTTTGCCTTCACTCTGAACGTGGCCAACTTTGCCTGCTCCTGGACGAGATATGCAATATCTCCTGTCGCATATGTGACTTCTGCCATAGAGAACGATGCCAGCTGCATTACTCGCCCCATTTTCCGTTTCGCCTAATACTAAATTATTCAGCAGATGCGCCTGAGAATTGTCCATGAATATAGCGATGCACCTCATCGACCTTCTTGAGAATCGCCCTGAATCTTGTCGTGAGTGCATCTCGCTTTTTGGCGAGAAGGGAGTGTCCGGTCTGTGCTCCTTTAAGGCGCAGCTTGGTATTTGTGAGAGCCATCCGTGTTGCGAAGACATTCTCGCGGGCTCCTGTTCCCGACATCCTTTAGCAACAGCGAGAGAGCAGAACAGAGAAGCAGCAGATGGCGAACGACCTGGAGAGGCGCCGCTAGTAATAGTAGCCAATGATGAAATCACGTTCACGTCGCGTCGAGCATCGTCAGTCACAATAGGCCACAACAACGTGCAAGCTCGCTGTAGTCTGTGCTGCCCGAAGGAGTATGTATTTATGCACCTGAGAATCGTAAGACTAGGATTACGATATTTGTCTCGTAAAGAATGCAGAGGTAAATGGGTGTCACGAATTTTGCAGTGGAGAGTTCGACATCCAGGACTTGATTGGAAGAGTACTACATAGAAAGCGTATATATTTCCCCCGATAATGTCATGACATCAATATAATGACCGTGCTTACAACGGAATAGTAAGCTCCCTTGTACAACTGAAAACTGTAGGACTAAAGCATGGTGTTATCGCTTTTGCCCAGAAACAGACACATAACGTTAACGGTGTAAAGGTGAGCTAGACGTTAACGATGCAGTCGATGCAAACATAAACTGACACTCCGCCTGTCAGAGCAACACTCTGATCAATAAAGATATACATAGAAATCCATCATCATGCAATCGTATATTTCCCGTAATTCATCTCGGGATCGAACACCTTCAAGTGCAGTTGTCAGCATCCACTACATAGGTTGCGAAAGTTCCGACTTACCTCCCATCGCGAAGCTGGGAATATGTGCTTATTCCTCTGGTAGTAACTTCTCTCAACAACCTTTCCGGCATGCGATTCATCTTTCTCCTTCGTCGCATCCGCAAGTAGACGTACGTCGTCGTGGACGTCAAAGTTGAAGAGAGGTCCAGATTTACCGCGGGCCTTGTTTATGATAAAGTCATAGAAGGTATAATGCTGGTGAGACGAGTTAGCAGGGACCAACACAGCCCATAGAAGCGACGTACATGCGGTATAATGAGGTCCTCTTTCACGTACATCAAGTTATCCACGCTGACACCCCGAAGCTCCGAGAATTGCTGTCGACATTTTTCTAAGAAGGTGCCGATGCTATCGCCCTTCTTGCACTATGATCCATCGACGGTTGCAGAATGTCTTCTTATGAGGTTGGTTGCAGACACAAACACGAGATGAGACTCACCGTTACACTCTTTCTATGGCCACTTCCATCCCAGTAGGAGTAGGTGATTTCTATCTCCTCGGCCTTTATCTCCTCTTGTTTCGCCAACCACTCTACGCGCAATCGTTCTCGCTCTTTGCGTTCAGCCTCTTCACGTTCCCTGTCGGGAAGGAATGAAGTATCCACGTTGGGGTTCTTACGGAATTTGCTCCTCTTAGTAGGAGGCCCGTCACCGTTTGCGTCTACGTCCTTTGAGGAAGCGCGGCCTGGTTCACTGGACTCATCTTCTTCGCCTTCCTCGTCCATAGCGAATGAGAGCGTAGCTTTGGCGGCCTTCTTCCGTTTCTTTGCCTTCCTTGCGTCATCCCTAAACAATTCTCCACAACCTGTAAGCCATCCGATTGTGAAACACGGGGAACGCGTATGATAGGACTGCAAGTGAAATGAGAACATACTTTAATTCACTAGACCGCGCTGCTTCTCTCGCTTTCGCCTCCTCGATCTCTTTCCTCCTTTGCTGGAATTCCTCGAGACGCACCAAACCGACTGTACTGTTTTTGAGCGACTCCTCCATAGAGTCATTCTGGCCAACAAAACGATTTGTCGAAGGACGAGCTTTCTCGGTTTCATTGATGAGGGTCTGCTTCTGCCGCTCAAACTCCTCTCGCATCTGGTTGCGCTGTTTTGCAAGGGCATCTTCTCGTCGTCCTTCTGCCTTGCTCGTCGACATGATGAAAGGAAAGTAGTGGCTTATGTTGAGGCAACCCTTGGGTGAAGCTGGTTGAAGTCGCTGAGTTTGTCGGAATGTGAATTCACTTGAAGTGCTGATCCCGTGACACCTTCCGAAATTTCCTCTTCCTTCACCGCGATGGTGCACATTCTCGGTGTGAACTTGCCAGAAAGCCATCTGGCACGGGTGAGCGTGTTTATTTGATACATTTGAAATATAGCTTCTCATCCTTGAAAAAATAGTTTGCACTAACCAATTTCTATGGCGTTGGGCATAAAACAGCGCACCGGCTATGCGCCCGTCTTCAGGTGCACGACAAGTGCAAGGTGAAGGACCTCACACCCTTCCAAATCACTGCGCTCGCATCATTCTTATCCTCTCCTGCAACTGCATCTCCAGTTCCGAGGTACCCTCTCGCTTCGCCAGACTTCGTCCCTCCTCCACCCACTACACCCATGCAGCAGCTCCAGGCGCAATGGAAAGATAAGATGGCACAATGGGATGCGAAAAGGGTGACCCAGGGGAAGCCACCACTCGCCAAAGCATTTGACCCATTGAAGAAGCTGAAGGTGGAAGCCGAGTTGAAGAGGGAGATTCGCGAGAATATTGCCCACCAGCGTATGATTGGCAGTTATGTTGGACGGAGACACGCCATGCACTTGCCTGTCAGAGGTCAAAACACCCAGTCTAACGCGAAGACGGCGAGGAAGCTTAACCAGGTCGAACGTTATGCCTGAGGTGATTACCGCCATTAATTCCACTTTATTCGACGATTCTGTCAGTTCGGGAGCGTCAAGATTGGAGATATGGATTGCGGACGGACCTGGGATCCACGCACGCAACTGTATAGATATATATTACGAATACTCATTATTACCCTTTCAAGTTCTCGGAATATTGTGAGATTTTGTTGGAGAAAGTGATGTTAACTTTCGGAATTCTTTCAGCGTGACACAACGCGCGTCTTTGGATCGTGACACTGCTCATGTGTCGCGACTTGCAGTTAGAACCTCCATATACGTAACGTCCTGCATATTGCCCATCGTTTTCCATGGCCACAACTAGCAAGCAATACAAGGCTATCGGTGAAGATCTCTGGAAGGGCCGCTCGGAGAAGATCGTGAGCAGTTATTGTTGCAGAAACTCTTATCCGACTGACTTTCTCAGAACGCAGAGCTGTTCGCGCTCACATACGGCGCTCTGGTTGTTCAACTAATACAAGACTACGAGGACTATGAAGAAGTCAACAAACAGCTAGATAGGATGGGATACAACATAGGGACGCTGCTAATAGAAGATTTCCTGGCAAAATCTAACTTGGGGCGATGCTCGGACTTCAGAGAGGTCGGCGAAGTTGTTTCTAAGGTTAGGCGTCCGCTGATGTTTCATGCTAGAATTACAGCTGAACTCCCACTTTTGACACTGTAGGTTGGATTCAAGTCGTTCCTAAACATTGTACCAACCGTGACACATGGCGCCCCACCACCACCTCCATCGCCGAACAGGCCCAATAGCACCAACTCTCTATCCCAAGCAACCGCTGGATCATCTTTTACCCTTACGTTCGATGAGAACCCGTTGGCGGAGTTTGTCGAACTGCCGGAGGAGGTCTTAGAAGGAGGTCTATGGTTCAGCAATGTGCTATGTGGGGTAATAAGAGGTGCTCTGGAGATGGTAAGAGAGTGAAGCCCTTAATAGATAGTGGCCGCAGCTGATTTTACATTCAAATTAGGTCCAAATGCAAGTGCAGACAGAGTTCATCTCGGACGTTCTACGCGGGGATGAAAGCACGGAGATCCGTGTAAAGCTCGTGAAATACTTGGAAGAAGAGGTGCCAGTCGGAGATGATTGAGGGTGCGGCACCTATATAATACCTGTATGCTTTGACTTGGGGACACTACTGTATTGCTAATTCATCTATTTCTTACAATGGCATCTGACATTGAGGGGAACATTTGAAGGGGATTTCGCTTCGATGAGATTTCAAAAACGTCTTACTGTTGTGAAATAGATAAATAAAATTGAATAAAAAGTTGGTGGAAGACCAGCTTCTTTCGTAAATTTTGCATTCAATACTAACTACGTCGTCGACCTTAAGGCTGAGTTGTCCAACTGGTACTGGGGTAGGTTGGGGGTAAGCTCAAGACTGTAGACGAGTGTTGCCAAATTTAGAATACGATCTCGCCTTGATCACCGCTCGAAAAACGTTCCTTCCACCCACCCCACCATCAATATGTCGAGACCAGAATTACAAGCACCTCCAGAAATCGTGCGCGTAATTTCTCATATCTGCAGATCCATATGCTAATTCATTTTCGTCTGGAAGTATTATGGCGATATCGAAGCCAAAAAATATACGCAGAAGTTCGTGAAATCACTCGCCTGCTAGAAAACACCGTTAACCATAGGATGCAGCACCCGCAATCAGCAGATTCAAGCTGATATGACATACCGCGCCCTGGAGCTTTTAAACCTTCCTCCGGACGAGCCCGCGTTCATACTTGACATTGGTTGTGGTTCTGGGTTATCGGGGGAAATTTTAGATGAAGAAGGTTACATCTGGACAGGCGTGGATGTTGCACCGAGTATGCTTGGTACGTCGGATCTCTTCTCGCTAGATTTGCGGATAACTAAAAATCGCTGTAGAGGTTGCGTTAGAACGAGAAGTCGAGGGCGACCTTTTCCTGCAGGATATTGGGCAAGGATTTGGTTTCCGACCAGGAAGCTTTGACGGCGCGATTAGGTGCGAGTTGGAATACTTTATGCCCGTATTTATGCTAATGCGAGTACAGCATATCAGTTCTCCAGTGGCTACTTAATGCCGAAACATCGCACCCAACATCGTCCCCACCACATCGACTAACTCGCTTCTTCACCACCCTACACTCCGCTCTCCGCAATCCCTCACGCGCCATTTTCCAGTTCTATCCTTCTTCGGATGACCAGATACAGCTTATAACATCAATTGCGCAGAAGGCTGGCTTTGGAGGTGGTATTGTGGTTGATTATCCCAATTCAAAAAAGGCAAAAAAGGTCTACTTGTGTCTGTTTGTTGGCGGGGGTGGAGGACAGCAACAAATGCCGAAGGGGTTGGAAGGAGATGAGGAGCAAGATAGTAAAGTGAGATTCGAGAAACGAAGAGAGAGGGAGCGGGCCAAGACGAAGAGCGGGAAGCGGAAGAGCGTGAAGGACAAGGATTGGATATTGAAGAAAAAAGAGGTGAGCTGACCTATTCTTTTTTTTTTTTTGCGATAAGCGACTAAGATGCACAATGCTAGCTCTACCGCAAACGTGGAAAAGAGGGTGTACCTCGAGATTCAAAATTCACTGGTCGCAAGAGGAAGCCGGTGTTTTGATCCTGCCCGTAGCATCTGTCTTCCATGTTCGTCTACATCTATGCTATGCTATATAATAACCTAGGTAATCGATACCACTATTATGTCCGTCTATCAATGAAGAATTCATGACAGCTTGCGATTGCGTCTTTTGCATTACTCCGGATGAATAGCCCTTGCAGTGCGGCCATACTAATCCGCATCCCATTGAGCATTTCGTCTTGGACAATCTTCTCCAGCGTTTCTCCGAGGCTTTCCACTTCAGCATCCGTTAGCCGTGTAACGCTTTCGCCTCCCCCGTAGAAGCGCGTGAACAGTTCTCGAGCTTGCGAAGGACTAGCATTATCAATGAGCTCTGCCATGTCAACCCGTCCAGGTCGGATGAGGGCAGGATCGAGCCTCTCGACGTGGTTGGTCGTCATAAAAATGATTCGCTCTTCTCCAGAAGCCACGCCATCCAGAGCATTAAGGAAACCTGAGAAAGTGACAGACGATTGATACCTGCATGAATCGGTCAGTAACAAACAGCTGATGCAGAAAGAATAACTTACCCATCCTCGGAGGTCTGTACTCGTTTGTTAAATGCGGCATCGACATCTTCTATCAGCACAAAGCTGCGTTCTGGGGCATTCGATAGTAGGTGGTTGAGTTTGTCATCTCCGAGACCTCGCTCGGATAGGTTGAGCAAGCATATATCATAAGAAAGAGATCCAGCCAGCGCCTGGATGAAAGACGTCTTTCCGGAGCCAGGAGGACCATAAAGGAGATATCCTCGACGGTATGGAATACCTAAGAAGGTGGAAAGTTGAAGTTGACATCTTATGTCGAAATGTACTTCACTAACCTCGATCAGCATACCATTGACGCCTCTCCAAGAAAGCCTTGATATCATTCTCAATCTTCTCGGCTCTTCCGGGCTCCAAAACAACGCTTTGAAGAGGCCGCTTCCGTCTGGGTTGGCCAAATGGCTTCCACTCAATCCCCCAAGCCGTATGGATGACCAGCTTTCCTTCGTGTCCTTTCATCGCAAGGTCTCTCGCTTCAGCAAGCAAGTCAGGGAACAGCTTCTGATCTCGGGAAAGTGTGGTCAGCGTCACTGTCTCCCATGGGACCCCAGACATCAACTGCATAGAGCGTGTCTCTCGTTCTCTTTTCACCTTCGGCGTTTGGTTAGAACGACATTCATGGTAGACAGGAACAAGCTAACCTGCATCCAAGCGCCTCTATACTTGAAGTAATGTGTACCCGGACCAGCTACTAGCTTAAAGAGAGCTGACGAGCTCCCGTTCTTGCGTTGCTCGACCGTAGTTTCGACGCTCAGTTGGTGACTGCGAATCCATGGCGCCGAACGAAGGTTAGACTTTGTTTGAGAAGCCGCATTTGCTTGGTGAGCCATCCATGCGAGGAACCACTCGTATGAACGGTCTTTATTGTTGATTTCCAAGGTCACTAACATGCGCCTTTGGAGAGCAGTTGTTCCGACTACAACGCCTTGTCGCAGGGCTGTTAAACCAACACCCAGGGCCTAAACGAACGCTGTCAGTTCCCCATCGAAATAAATCGGTAGTTATGTATACCATAAGACCAAAACCAGCTTGGAAGTATGGACTACGCTTGATTAAGTGAAAATGTCGGTGGGTGCATGCAGACCATAACTCAAGACGCACTTGTCACCAAAGATTCCTCCAAGCCATGAGGCTCCAGCCTCGGTATTTTTGGGAGCTGCATTGGCTACAGCTGGAGTTTTAAGTACCTCAGTTTCTAACGACGGCGCCGCGGGCGCATTTGGTATGGACGCGTTGGATGTCATAAAAAGGAAGACCTATAATGAGTGTACATGATGTGTTCAATAAATTGTCGGGCCGTCCCTGCAATGGCCTTGAAAATAAATATGTGCAATCAGAAAGGTCACGCTCTGTCACTCATGTTCCATTGCGACACGATCAAGAAACGGTCTTCGTGAATGAGTTGGTAGGGATGATTAGTGTCGAATCTGGTTTTCGATTTCTAACCACAATTACAACATAACAATAAATAAGTACGTATTACACGTGGTGCTATCTGTCCCGGTTGTCCCTACTTAAACACTCCGACCCGCAGAGATGATCGTCATCTTCGTATATACAGTGAAGAGGCATTGAAGAAAGGATACTTATACATAAATATTATCTTCATATAAATTATCGTAATGACGGTTTAGGACATGATGTCCTTCACATCTGCTACTACTACTGTTCGATGGCTTTTCGAATGCCGAGCCGGACGGAGTGCCAGCGGTCGTACCCATAACCTGATGTGCCCACCTTTCGTGGATGTCATAATCGATCGCGGGAGGAATGAGATGGTTGAGAGGAGGTCATTCTCGAGTTGTTTAATCTTTAAAGGAAATAAATGTAAATAAACACTACGAGAAATGGTGGGGTTACATACCAGAACTGGCTGGACAACGGGAATTTCATTCCGTGATGGCGCAGGGTGAAATCGTGGAGAAGCACGACCTCCAATACCCGGAGAAGCTATTGAGGGTAGATATAGGTTTGAGCGATCGCGGCGGATTGCCAATGATATAGTCGAGGCCATCGAGGCTCGTTGATGGTGTGTCGCCTTCCGAGGAATTAGTACCAAGTCTTCGCACATTAAAAAAGGGCTAACACCTGGAATTTCGGTCGATGGAGTGCACCACTTGAGAAGTCCCACTGGATATGCGGTATCAGTACAGCGTGAAGGGGAGGTGATTTAATATATCGCACCAATATAAGTTTGTTGTCCTCCCCTACGCTCCCGAATCGATAGGTACGGCCATCACATCGAAGGTCGTCGAATGCAACTGAGGATACAAAGGAAGAATGGCCCTGACACCGAGCGATTACACGACTTTCCCATGGTAAGAAAATTGTCAGAAGGTCGTCTTGCCCGCCGGTCTATGTACAAACTTCTTTAGCACTCGTAAAAATCTAAATTGAGAATTCTGCTCACTAGTATAAATCGGCCGTCAGGCGACCAGGCCACGCATGTTAGAGCGCCGAAATATGATGCATAGCAGTCAATCAGGCTACCAAAAGCAATGTTAGTTGTTAGTGTTATCACATGTAAGGAGTACTCACTGCTCCTCTAGAGCGTCAATCACTCTAAGACAGCCATCTTCTGATATTGCGGCGACGAATTTGACATCAGGCGAAAAGACGAAACCTGTACGGGGTGTTACTCGGTTAACTTGTCAACAGGTATGAATTTACGTACCCACAACACTTTTCCGAGATATCCTCCAGTGGCTCACAGGATTCTTAACCGTCTTCTCCTTGTCAGACTTTCCTCCAGGACTGCTGAGCCCGATCAACGATCCCGGATGCCACGGAGGCATAGTGACGAAGATGGAATCCGTCGGATCCCATTCCTTCTGTGAAGTAGCCTCATCTGAGCCCTGGGTGCTATTGCCATCGGGTACTGTTGACGAAGGGACAGTAGGCTCTTGCGGTGTGAAAACTCCGTCTTCGCGCTCTTTGTCATACACTATGATTGTTCCGTCCGCGTGCGAGACGAGAAAAAGTGTAAGCGATCCGGGAACCCAGCGGACAGCTGTACAAGCAGATCCTGAAATGCAGCCCTTGTCGACTTCAGTCAGCCTATATTCCGGGAATGGCAGTTCTCAGACGCACCTGCTTGTTCAGTCGTCCATAGCGAGAAGATATTGGGTCCAGCCAGACTAAATCTCCTGTGCTGAATCCGATGATAACATCTAAATGCTCGGCCGATGCTGTAGTGGTGTTCACATCGTGGCATGTGGGGTATGCGGAGAAGGTGATTCTCGATAGCGGTTCCTACGCAAATGATAAATCAATGTATCCCGGCCGAAAATAAAGTTCCAACCTTTGCCTTTGAACCTGCTTCTATCCAGCAATAGCTCTTGGCGGTGTTGTAAAAAAGGAAGGTCGCCTCGCCCTGCTTGGAATGGATATTTCTGAGTGCTTCCGAGGTTTGGATCCGGGTAATGAATGTGGATGATGTGGTTCGCATGTTATGCTTCGGACGTGCGCCGTTCTTCTTCTTGTTCGCGGAGCCGGGCTGGGGTGGTTGGGAGAACAACTTGGGGGTTTCAGCAGGTATTGAGGAATTGAGCGCAATATGTTCCTGGGTCGGTAGTATTGGCATTTCGCCAGCATCGTCCGGTTGGGTATCGCTGCTAGACAGACTAACACCATCCTCGCGATCCTTGGGTATCTTGTCCTTCTCCTTCTTGGGCTCTTTGTTCCCGCCGAGCAGCTGCGCTAGACCCTGTCCTGGGCCATGCTTTGTGCCGGGGAAGCGTACCACGATGGTGGAAATGTGGGTCGGATAGAGGGCTGGACCTGCGCTAGCTGCGATATTTGCGGCGAGGTTAGGCTTGTGCTCCTCTGTGACGGAGTAGACACCCTCCGGGGCCACGAAAGTGGAGTCGTTTTCTATTGTGGCCATCGTGGACGGCGCTCGGCCTTGCGTGGCAGGCTGGGACAGGCTGCTTTGCAGTTGGCCGTGGTCGCTGATGCGGGCAGCGTCTGCGCTACGGACCGACTTAGCGCCGTTGAGCG
>JASFDH010001361.1:0-15374 GCA_036937195.1 Nidularia pulvinata
TTCAGGTCGTTGGAAAGGGCAGGAGGCATCTGAGGTGGTGGGAGGATATAGTGCTGCCTTATCGAAAGCTTATCGCCAAAATTTTGAGTGGTTACCGAGATATCAAAGTTGTTGACTTTGTCTGTCCGCGACTGTAGTCGAATCACAATGAGCTCTTCTCACCTCTAGAACTTATGCCGACATCCGAGCTCACTAGAGCACGCCAAGAGCACACCAAATAGTAAGCCATCGGATTCGAGCTGATAACTCTTCATTCTAATTATATCCATGTCAGCTCTCGATTATCTGGACAGCTAGATACTCTAGCGAACTCGAAACACGTATGTACTTTGTTGCAATGACGGGCGGGCATCGGACGGACATGTCCTCTAGTGGCGATACGTGAGCTCAAGAAGTGATACTCCAGCGTCTATGGAAAAATGCGCCTTTCTTCTTCACAAGGTTTAAGCTTCTGCGAAACACATTCTGTTGGATATACGTACTTTCCATCGCAGAGTGATATACAAGATTGCCCCCTTTCTATGTGTTTCTTTGATCCGTTCGACGGGAAGGACATCGCACCTCGATATGTATCCATGGCGCGAAGTCTTAAGCTTTGTTCTCCTGTACGCCAATTTTCACTCCTATGGCAACTATCCATTGCCAGTGAACGACCACATTGCAAATATAATTCCATTCTGCACCTGTTGCCAAGACGTTAAGTACTGTAAGTCGACAATAAAGCTTTACTCGCTTCCCTGTCGGATACATACACTCCCCGTGCTATAATTGGTGCGGTTTTGTGCGAATGATGTCCATTCGTGGCCGTTCTAATTTGGCAGATGGTAACTTCACAGGCGTCTATTCAAGTAATTTGGCAGCATATAACGTCCAAACACAAAGATCCCCCTGGGATGACTCGACTACAGACTCTTCCCTCAGAAAACTTGTTGCTTCCTCAATTTCCTATCCATGGATTCTTTGCCTGGACCGCAAATGCTGTTCGCTTCCTTAGCGCACATACAAGTTCAGCGTGTGCGTTTCTTCGTCCATTCTCACACACTGTTTCACCTAAATTGATGCAACATAGTCTTTGAACGGTATGCCAATATCTTTATTTAAGTGGATTCCGGATTAAACAGCCATGTAATAGTGGCTAGTTTAGCGATACTGGTTGGTTTATACGCAATTTCGAACCCAACAGAATGATTCACCGTATGTTTAGGCATATGACTTCCTCATAACATTCGACATGGAGGTTTTATTCATATGGACATCAAAACATAGTTTCATCAAGGCCCTGCTATTATTTACAAGATATCTTCCCTTCATCGATTCCGTCGTTGTTCTATATAGTGTGTATTTCCCACTATTCTCCATACAGTCTTGTGAATAGGGCATCACTCAAGGGGACCACAAGGCAGACATTTCACCCCAAGCATGTGCATACTCGTATCGAATCGAAACATGTTCGTTAAATATCATGTCACTATTTCATACCCCTTCTCTCTTAAATGATACCAACTCATTGCAGGGACTATTGTCATTGGGATGGCAGCCGCTGAAGGTAGACTCTTGCACTGATCTCATTTAATAAATTTGTTTCCATTTCACTTAATATATTCTTTTACATTTCAAGTGCTTATAACTATCAGGACATGGGCTGTATGCGGAAAATCCAGAAATCTTTCATTAGGCTTGTTCATCTTTTTCGTGGTGATATGGGGCAGCATTATTGCCAACACGACAATCTCATTTCAGACCCTAATATGTGAGGCACGCATGCCGACTTTCTGTGTCTCGTACTAAAATTCTAATCCTCTCTGTTACTGCCTATTTTGAAGTTGAAACCTCTGAATCTCCCTTATTCAGTGGGTGTCCAGCCACAGCAGGCGGAAGTCGAGCGTCGTTTGATCTCATCAATTGGTTCCTTTTTGCGTTTTACGAATTCGGTATAGTTCTTTCAGTTAGAGTTCCTTACCCATGCTATATTTTATTAATCAGATCTTTTCAGGAATGTTAAGCTTAATGGTCAATCAAGCCGCTCGCACCTGTGAGCTTGTGAATTATTTGAAGGTTTAAATTAACGAATTTTGACGCATGAAATAGGCAGAAGTAGAAAGTCTTCGAGCTCATCCTTTATGAGAATCGTTTTTGTTGAAGGTATGAACACCATATTCATAACTTTCAGCGACCAGAATTGCTTAACAGTTCATCCACTAGGCGTTGCTTACTATCTTTATCTCTTTTGTACGCAATGTTTATTAACTTACCGGGTCCTTTTAACGACTATCCGCAGTGTTCTCGCTGCTGAATGCCATTCTAATTATAAAGCTTCCTGTAAGCCTTTCGCGCATATTATAATAAAAATAGCATACTCATTTTCCAACTACCGCTATAGATTGATTATTTCAATCTCTTGACAACGTATGTGATTTCCAAGATAACAGGTTTGTGTCTGACAAATGTCAGACAGCTTCGAGCGCGTTATACATTCGATATTAGCTTGCCGCGTCATACTTCATCTACGTGAGCAAGCTTCGCAAAATTTCGAATGCGATTCTCCTGAAGATTTAGTATCAATAAGCTTCCGGAGAGGCGCTGAAGAAGTATAGCAGTGCTCCAGGGTCTTCCACTAGAGCAAAAACAAGTTTCGCATTGTCGGAAGACAGATCTACGACACGTATGCGATGGCTTCACTACCAGTTCAAATTCATACGATATTCGTGACTTGTAGAAATATTGCTATAATACTTACTATAACATGACATTGATATAGAAAAGTAGAACTTAGACCGGAATTCAGACAATGAAGTCTAATTTGGTGTTAAAATGACATCCCAGCAAGGGGGAAAAGTTATAAGGGTATAAAACGAGCGAAGATACAAATGTAGGCTACGTCGTTTATAAGTAAATAAATGAAACAAATGTTAAGTATGAATATCGAAAAAATATACGAATTAAGATGGGCGATGTACTGCGCTGTACCTTTCCTACTTTCATCCCGGGATGCACGGCAAGCTCATAATATTTCCAACATTTAGAATGCAACGTGAAGCTTGAAGTTGGCTTGAAGCCAACCCTAATTCAGCATGTGAATGGCCCTTTGTTTGCCTTCAAGGAAATGGCCAAACAAAATTTGCGTTTATAATGCTGTGCTAGAATTATTATCTTCGGTGAATGATAACAAAAATGCCTCGATTTGCTCATACTAAAGGAGCGGTCATTGCTCGAGAAGACTGCCACTTCACAGCACCGATCGGTCCGACAATGATCAAGACACTGGCAGTTCTGACTCGGTGCCGCACGCTCTGCCCCCGGAAAAACT
Organism: Nidularia pulvinata; assembly: GCA_036937195.1. Classification (NCBI taxonomy): domain Eukaryota; kingdom Fungi; phylum Basidiomycota; class Agaricomycetes; order Agaricales; family Nidulariaceae; genus Nidularia; species Nidularia pulvinata. Next base: position 3,308 of record JASFDH010001361.1, read on the forward strand.
TCTCTTCGCCCTGAGATAGTTGTACTGTCTACAAGGCTTTGCCACAGATCTATTACCAGGCCTTCTAATTGGATGATTTCCCGCTTGAATAGTCTATGATGTTCTGTATGTGCCTAAATCATACTTCCTGTTAGTATTCACAAGAAAAACACTACGTCGCTTAGGCGCCCTTGCTCAGCTCAGTGATCCGGCTACATTGCATACGCCATGTAAGTTATGTTCAAAATGTACTCGTTCCTATTATGTATGTCAATCTGTCAGAAGAATTATCCATATAACTGTCCTTAAATATCAGATAGGAGGAATTTGTGATAATCTTAGTCTAACCTAGGCTGCTTATCATCGCTCTTGTTCCTTCTATCTGATATATATGGACAGTCGTGGGTTAAATCTTTCCCATAGGCTACAGCATGCTATTGAAATGAGTCTCGGCAGTGCTGACATCTCTCGATCCAGTAACTGCAGAACATGCCAGGGGCCACGCCGGCATACTTAACGTGCTGCTTTACACGGCTTGTGATGTCTAATCTTTTCCCATGCATTGATGGACTCCCCTTCGCCTTCGCTGCTATTTGATACGCTTGTGCACTTGAGAGTATTACATGTCAGTTGGTTCAATCTGTTGTTATCAGTTTTCGCTTACCGACGATTGCCTTTCAGTACTTCAATGGTGTGTCTACGATCCTCTTTTACCATATATTAATCCATTAGGCTTAAACGTCTCATCAGTTGCAAGTTTAATGATACTGGTCACTAGGCTCTGTTTTTCACGTTATTGAGATGCTACTAACGGAATTTTGGTCTACTAGGTTTACCACTTTGCTTTGACAATCGATATGGAGTTGACTCTCATATGGCACTCGGACTGGAGCTCGGCCAAAGTCCTATTCCTCCTCACGAGATATCTACCATTCGTCGATTCGGCCATTGTAATTTATCGTGAGGATTATGCTTTTATGCATCGGTACTAGTCCCCTTATCTCTGTATTTCAGGAGATCAAATGCCAGGAATTTCAAAAAAGACTTGCCAACTATCGTATCGAACATCAGCATGTAAGACTCCTCCAATAGCAGCGACGAATTTAATCACATTTGGAACTTTGCGCTTTCAGGGATGTTTATTTTTGGAGTTGGTATGGCCGAGGGTAAGTCTTCATGGATTTTTTATCAATCCTGCTAGTTGAGCTGGACCATTATTTTATTCCTCCAGCGCTCTTAACATTAAGAACATGGGCTATGTGCGGAAAGGATAAGCGACTCTCAATAGGCTTGCCTATCTTCTTCGTTGCAATCTGGACTACTGTGTGCGTATATACGGCGTTGACACTTAACGCTATCGCATGTAAGCTTCCTCGATTGATTCCTCGTGCAATTTGACTGAACGGATATGTTAAATTTTCCAAGCCGAGGACTCCACCCCCATTTTCGGTGGCTGCACCGTTGGGGCTACTAAAAATGTAACGTCCTTCACATTTGTCAACTGGGTTCTTTTCACAGTCTACGAATCTGGTAAAACGTTCGCATTCTCAGGTATATCAATAAGCTGACGACTCTTATTCGCTTCAAGGAATGCTCGTACTCATGGCCATCCAAGCATTTCGCACCTGTATGTTCAACTATATTTAACATACCAGCCATGCAACGTTGCTTACTCTTGGTAATTTAAACAGTCCGGACTGGAAGCAATTCATCCTTTATCAAAGTGATTTTCGTTGAAGGTGAGAAATGCATATTCATCTACAACACACATTCATAATTTTCTTATAAAAGGGGTTGCTTATTACCTTTATCTCGTCCGTAAGTACTTCATAGAGCGTTTCTTTGATAATTTTATAATATTTCTTTTATCGCAATAGTCCTCTCCCTTTTAAACGTTATGTTAATAAGAATGCTGCCAGTGAGCTCAAATGCCCAGTTCGAACTAGTGTACATCCAGACTCATTTTACTGCATAGCTCGATTTGATAAACCTGCTAACCACGTACGCATTTTCATATACTTCACCTACTGAAATGTCCTCACATGAATATTCCAAGCAGGTTCGAACGTGTTATGCATTCGATATTAGCTTGTCGGGCGATCCTTCATATACGCAAGCAAGGCTCATATAATTCACAAATAATGTCTATGACCAGTACAACGTTGGACTTTTTTGATGCTTAGATACTGCAAGAAAACTTCAACCAACCTCAAGAAGCACCCAGCGACCATTCTGTATGCTTAAAATAATAATATATAGGATATTAACTAAAACGGCACGGGTGGATTCAGAATTGTGTGAATCAAAATATCCGACCTATTGCGCATCGATAATCCATTTGTACTGATTGTATTTGATATATGGCTTCCATTTCCAACTTGATCGTCATTGCATCCCGCCAAATCAGAACTCCAATCTTCTGGAAGAAGAGTAGTTTTGTAGCGATAGTACGCGGATCTCCAGCAGGTTATCTGGTAAGAACTTCCGCCCCCTTTTCTGTAATGAGCACCATGTGCTCTGCTTGTGCACTTCGTGCACAATTCTACGCCCAATAAAATAAACTTTTAGTTTTGTTGCAATGGAAAACATAGCTTGAAGTCGAATGTTTCTTACCTCCGTTGATGTCGTCCAGCCGTCAGGGAATATCCACCCTCGGGGATTGGAGCCTTGAACTATACTTGGCTGATATCTGCGTGTCAGAGAGGACGCTAATCTTGCAGAAATAGCACACATACTTCAATGGTAAAGCAATGGCCAGGGATCATCTTCCCTGGTTCGTCATTCGCTGGGAAATAGTTAAGATGTATCAGTCATATTCCAAACTATTACGAGATGAATGATGTGAATACAATGATGAAGAATCCACGGAGGAGCGTGGAAGAGTCTTCCAATTCCATGGCCCGTGAACTGGGAGGATATGGAATAGTCCTTATTTCGAATCAAATCATGTATTGCCTTCCCGATTGACTTGAATGGTGTTCCCGGGCCGCACACTTGGATAGCTGCCTCGAGGGCTTCGTTGGTGGTGCATACGAGATCACGGCCTCTTTCGTCCTATGTCATTAGAATTAGAATGTAGTCTGACGAAGTCAATGATATGCAGTCAATGAAGCTGACGAAACCTGATACTGGAGGCCTTAAAGGGAAGCGGGATACGCACGACATTGCCAACAAGAAAAGTTTGAGATGTATCTCCATGAAAACCGTCAAGATAGATAGAAACGTCGATGTTGACGATATCACCATTTTTAAGAGGTCGACTATGCTCCCAATTACTAAAGATGCTGGAAAATGACTAAGATGGTTTACGCACTTGTCTGGAATCCCGTGGACAATGATGTTGTTAATGCTGAAATCACGATATTAGTGTTCAATTGGGTTTTGGATGAACCAATAAAAGCCACCTAGTACAACATGATCGCGGAAATCCCATTAAAAGAAGGGGAGAGGGATAAGCAGAATGGGATAAGATGTAGTCGTGAATAGCCTCATCAATGGTGTTCGTGGTTACGCCCACCTATTTGCAATACAGTGAGCAAAGAATATCAAACAGAATGTGCAATGATCGTGCCGTACCTTCACCAAAGTTCCAGCAAACTGCCTGACTTTGCTTGCCAAACGCGCAGCTTCTCTTAAACGCCTCTCCTCTTCTCCACCAAGCCGTATCTTCAGTTCCCTCGGTATTTCAGTTCCATCCAGTTCTTCGCCTCCATGCAACACATACTGAGGCCTTAAGATTCCAGGAGGGACTGTACGAAGTTTGATATGGGATACTCCAAAAACGAAGGGTTCTTCAGGAAGAATGACGCTGTAGTCACCGAAATCGGGAATCTCTTCTGGGCGGGGGTCTTCTGTAGTTGGGATCGAAATAAAGCGGGATTTCGGCCGTAAATTATACGGGATAATGTGTGCAGAAGGATGCGGTAATCGGCATTGGGTGCGGCGGACTAGTCGAAGCATGAATGCCGATGTTGATGAGGAAGGGAAAGGCAATAGCAAGCGGATACGTGTGGGAAATTCGGGTCTAGCGCAAATAGCCGGAATCCACTGGACTGTTCCAGGCTAGGCACAGATGAGATGGTCAGTACTTCTTTGGGTTTAACTCTCATTTTACTGGGTGTGTCCCAGCAAAAAATTCCCTCAATTAGGAGGATTCCAGTGAATTTATTTGATGATAGAAGAGTTTATAATGCAATAGCATAAGGGAATAAAAGGTCAATTGTATAAATAATACAAATGTAGTAGAAAATATAGATTATTAATGCAGAAATATACTATTCAATGAGCTATTATCTCATTTCATAAGATGTACAAAGCTGCAAAATTATCCACCAATGCTGTTCATATCTTGAGTGCATGTTTATCTATGATCAACATCATGACATCCACTATATTGCCTACACATCTTGCAGGGTGCTGTGCATGTTTCTGGACAGTTTAGAATATTACTGCTTCCTGAGCAACTATCATATCCCTATATGGCACAGAACACACCATCTCTGGACTGCTCACAATCAATCCTGACACTTTCCTGACTTCCTGCTTGCCTCTGGTGTTTACTCAGGATTACTCCAGTCCATTTCCATTTTTGTACTTATTTTGTTGCAGCCACATACACTATACTTTTTGTAGCAAGTCTTTTTGCATTAAGATTTAATTTATATTCCTTAGTCTTTGTCATATGTTCTCTTTCCTTTGACCCACTTACTTCTCCACTTCATTAGTATGTTTTAAGTACCTATGTATTTACTCTGGTTCTCTAGTTTTTAAGTACTTCAAATGTGCTGTAATATAGCAGTTTGTTAATTGCACATCTTTCCACTCTCTAATCAGTGGTTAAAGCTACCTCTGAATACTCTTGACCATCTCCACTTGTTAATTCCCTCATCATCATCATACTTCATGCTCAACAAGATCTCTGGTCTCTGGTGATCCCTCCTGACCTAATCTCCAGTCAGGAAGTTGAGTATTGATAATCCTCTTCTCTGGATCAGCTCACTCACTGTAATCTGTAAATTGGATGTTAGGAAAAAGGAGGCACAGCACATAAGCTGAAGCTGTTGTCTATTCTAGCCCTCAATCCTTGGTAGTGCTCAAATGTGTTTTCAGGAGTTATATCTGGAGTCTCTGGTATTCCTCCCTGGCCCTACTGTGTATTCTATCTGCCCAGAACCTCTAGGTTATACCCTGGAAACAAGTTCATGACAGCAACTTTCTTTCAAGCAATAATAGCATTTACTCACTGTCTGATGCTTCCAGTTTTGAGTAACATATTGATGCTTGACCTGCTTATCCACACTGTAAATGGCAATAAGCTCTATTACAATCATAAAATATACCTAACTACTCACACTGAAGACACAGCAGTATCAGGCATATGCTGTCATTCCTGTTATTTTCCAAAATTGGTCAACCATGAATATTCTAGAAGTGAGAGAACTCTGGATACATACAGTGTTAGGGCTGATTCTACTTGTGGCTGAAGCTTGATAGATGGTTCTTCTGTTGGTAAATTTTTTTCTGGAAGTTGGATTAACAGATCACAGGATACAGCAATTTCAGTTGAAATCGAAGAAGAGGGTTTCTGGGTCTAATTCAATAGCACCATGAGAGGGTTAACAGAAATTGGAATTATGAGAAATGCATGGAAAAGATCCTGTTGGATTCTTATGAATACAAATGCTGTATCTGTAGGAGATTCTATCATTTCTTGAAGAATTGCAAATATATCAGAGAAAGCAGATGTAGGCCCTGGAATTATCCCAGTAAGACCATGCCTTTTCTCTTTTGAACTTCCAGCAGCTAAAGAATGGGCTTCTAACATTTCCTTTTTAACTGGATATTCATTAGAAGTGATATATAATTCATCATCTAATTCACAAGATGATATATCATATTTGTCAGTTCTACTTGAAGAGCTCTTGTTGGTGTCTGGAGAAAGAGTGTAAAGACATGCACAAGCCATGGGGTGACCGCATTTTTGTGGCTGTGCAGATACAGCAATGGCAGATAACATCAAGCCATGGCCGATAACGATTATGCCATTTTTATCCTATAGTTATTCAGATAAATAGATATTAAATAGACTTATATTTTATAACATATGGGACTACATATGGTATTAAATTTGTGATTTTAGGAAATGTATAGAGATCCCAGCTGAATGGAGCTTGCTAAGCCAGGTACATAATAGCAGTCAACTTACCTAAGTAAATGCCAGCGTGGCCTTGAAGGCGGTCAACGACCGTCATATTGATCGACAGATTGACGGATGTGCATTGGACAAACGCTTACAGGTAGTTATTAGCTATATAAACGCTTTCTAATAAGTGGTACTAAAACTCACTCCATTTTTAGGGACTACATAAAGTAAGTACTACGAAAGACTGATCACTTTCAAATTACTATTTACTCACCAGTGATCCATAGACCACAAATATTCAAGTTTCGAATGGCAACCAGTACTGTCATCCTACTCATTGAAGCCGGAAAGAAATTACAGAGTATGGTGACTTCAATGGAGTTTATGTTACAGGGTCTTGCATAAAAACGTTCAGTCCATCAATAGCGCGGTCTTGTTTGTACAGCGTTGCCATCTACCTAAGAGAGCAATTTGAGGACTGCGTCTCACATGGGCGTTGTGACGTCATAACGCTCCGTGCACAGGCAAAAGGCCGTGATATACTTTTTTTGGGAATATCAAAGCTGTACAAACAAATGCGCGCGATTGATGGACTGTACGTTTTATGTAAGACCCTGTAAGAGGTAAGCTCAAAATACCGTCTGAAATCGCCACAAAGTACAGACGGAGCTCCCGGGATCTTAAAATCGTCCGGTATTTAGCCTCAAAGTAACTGCCAAACATCTTGGTTGATCGGATCGGCAGTGCACGATGTTGATAACCGCGGCCTTACCAACACACTTTAGGCACACCCACAACTATCCTTAACTTGCACTGCGGAAAGATGTGATTTCGTCGTCCTGTTTGACTCACATCAGACTATAGCTCCGGAAACAGGTCCGCAGGACTATCTTTATATCTCTTATTGGATGCTGCTTCATCGTCAGGATTCATGCCGGCATTCATAACCATAACTGTTGCATGGATCCGACTGGAGCGAATCAGGACCGACTCATTCGAACTTGTTAATCCTCCCCTTGCCAAACGTTACTGATGAGTTATAACCGATTTATCAACGACGCCTGGAATTGCAAATGTATCTTGTAAGTGATACCGTAACTGATCGACAGCTTTATTTCTTAAATGACCTTCCCCATCAGGACTACGTACTGCACGATTATAAGCTCACTGCAGCAAATCATAAAGTTTACTCATAAGAACCGGACTCAGATAAATGACTCTTGAGGACGCCTTTATTCTCTTCTGTCTCTTCTGTTTCCTCGTGATCCTTAATTATTCCCGATGAGCGATTAGTTGTGGCAAATTTATTCTTTAGACATATGCAGTGCTGTGGTCACCAGTGCTGGCTTTATGGTTGGCTGTGCCCCAACTTTGTCTCCTTCCGTGATGAGTTTAGGCTTCGTATCTGATCAGTTGATGGGCGCCTTCACACATATAGCCTCCCCTGGCTTGGTTTCGTAAAGTCACGCCCAGATCACGCCCATAATCCGCGACAATCTCTCCTGATCGTGACTGATAGGCGTCTCAAGGTGCAATATAAGTTGGGCTGCTCCCGGTATTGCTTTCCATCCCCTAGCTGGTCTAGGCTTGTTTGTCTAATATTCTTTCACTCGTTCATGGACCCTTCTTCGCAGACATTAATTTCTTCACTAGAGCATGCAAGGGTACTCTATGTAAGTAACCTCATAATTGAGATTATTTCATTTCAGCTGATAGCAGATTAGCTCCTTAACAGTGCGCGATTTCCAAATGATATCTTGTTTCTATGATTGATTATTTGAAAACAGTTGCTAGTGTGGCAATACTAGTACGTTCTGCTTGTCCGCAATGCAGCTGTTTTCATTAGTAACACTTTCCATGAATCAAGGCTTATGACTTCCTCCTTACGCTTGAAATGGAGGTTTCGTACATATGGCCCTCGAAATGGAATTTAATTAAAGGCCTATTCCTGTTCACGAGATACATGCCATTCATCGACTCTGTCATTATACTTTACAGTAAGCACCAAGTAAATGGGTCCTGAAACTGCCGCTCTTACCATGTACTACTTCAGGAGATCACACGCCTGGAGTATCTAAAGATTCTTGTCAAATATCTTTCAAGGCGGAAACATGTACGCATCATTTCCCATTGATAAGTATTCACTTGTCAATGATTTACCTATTCATTTTGGCTCAGGGATGTGTATCATTGGAATTGGAGTAGCTGAAGGTATGTTTGATTCTAACTTGTGATGTAAATTTTGCATTGAGGGTTTTTGCAGCGCTTCTTACAATAAGAACGTGGGCTGCGTGCGGAAAGGATAAGAGGCTCTCCGTATTCTTACCCATATTCTTCATTTCCGTTTGGGCCCCCGTAATTGCTTATACGGCGGTATCGCAAAAATCTCTCGACTGTAAGGCATATAAGTCTATTGTTAACCTTTGAACTTAATCGTTAACTCTTCACCGAAAAGTTCAAAAGATAGACCTCAGCTTTAATGGTTGCCTTGTTGCGGCATCCCTAGACGCAGCACATTTTACCCTCGTTAATTGGGGTTTATTCACAGCTTATGAACTAGGTATTGTTCTCTCCTGTAGTAAAATTGGACTAAATTACCAACCACACCATTTCAAGGCATGTTAGTTCTGATGGTCGTTCACGCAATCCTCACATGTGCGTTTACATTGTTTGAAAGCTATGGTATGCATATTAATGCTAACTGCATATTCGAATAGTCAAGAGAGGAAGTAATTCTTATTTTCTGAAAGTCGTTTTTGTTGATGGTAAGAGACTTTTGCCTTACAATTCGCCAAATTTAATGGATGCACTATGTATTTTCAGGGGTTGCATACTACCTGTACATTTTCTGTAAGCTTATGTTTACAATCAAACTACTGAATGCCTTTCATGACCCTTCTCCGATAGTACTCAGTCTACTGAATGTAATACTTGTCACAGTATTCCCGGTACGCGGGACAATCAAATGCATCTTAAATAGAAATTCTTACTAACGTAATAATCCCGCCATAGATCGATTATGTGAACCTTTTAACGACGTACGTAGTAATACTATTTTGAAGAGTTTCTATCATTTCTCAAGTCCGATTAATGTAACAGATTCGAGCGTGTCATGCACTCAGTTGTGGCTTGTCGTGTCATACTTCATATACGTGAACAAGCAGCTCAAGATATCGAACCATTGTTACCAAGCCATTTGAGCCGACTCGTAGTAAACACCATCGCATCTTCCTTTAATTAAAATAATTGACCGCCTGGATCTGAAGTGCTCGACCAGCTTAATAAACGAAACTGCATCCGTGTAACACATCGTACAATTCGTGATATAAACTACTTTTGAGAAGCTAGGAATATTGCAATTTTAACAACTACTTACTTGAATGACGTACAAAAGATCCTAGACTGACAATTCAGTCCCTATAAAACACTGCCCCGCCTAAGCCTACTCTATGAGGGTATTGCTATTCTCTCCTGCAAAAAATTCAACAATATGGGTGTCAAATCCAAGTCCTTTAACCCAATCACGTCAGCACCCTTTGCTATCAACGGTTTTGATTTGTTCAATAATGCCTGCAAATCCCCGGTCATCTCAGCAGTCATGCCCCTCCTCAACCTTTCAGCCAATGTTATCGATCCTCTAGGCGCAGCTCTGCGTTCCTTCATGGATTCCAAAGGCCGATGAATACTTTGAGTATCCAATGAATCATCGTCGACATCAGAAGGTGCTGACGTTTCGTATTCAGGCTTCGACAACCACATCGCAAGTTGAGTAACGGCATACATTAGTATGCTTTCAAGGCTTCGACGTGCAGTGATAATTCCTTGGCAAACGTCTGGGTCCGAAGAGGATGATTGGGTTTTTGCAGAAGTAAAGGAGAGTGGAACGAGGCTTTGCCGAGCCGGTCTGCATACCAAGTCCTTGAAGACATCTAGTGTCGAGTTCCCAAGTTCAAGCAAAGTGCCAATAGAGGCTGGTTCGCCTAGAACGACTTTAGAGTGCTGAAATTTCCAGAATATTAGCATTGCACCAAATACGATAAGGCAATAATGACTTACAGGAATGATAAGGGCTTCCCCAAGAGACCAATCTTCTTGCCCCCCAAGTAACACTACATCGGCTCTACTAATTGCCAGCAGTGTCCCCACAACATTGCTCGTGATCTTATGTAGCCGATGGAGTAATTTCGTTACTAAAGGGCGCTTATATGGATCTGTCTGCCCGATTTCCTTTTCTAGTGATAATCTCTCCTCGTTCGTAACCGGTTCGAGTAAGCTAGCAAGGTGATTAGGATGCGTCACCGCGTAATTCAATTGCTGCAGTAATAATAGTGCATGCGTGGTGAATCCTCTCAACACTTTATCCACTACAGGGTTCGAATTGGCGGCCGATGGGGCGGAAGTGGCTATGGAGTAGAAGAGATTTACTACTTGTTCGATCTCTTCGACGAGCGGGAAAGTTATTGGGTCTCCGATAGTCCAAGAGAGGGCGCGTGTGATCTGGTCTCCGTATAACTGAACGAACCCACACGCCTCAGCATCGAAATAGTGATTATGCTTCCCGAGTGCCATTATCACAGTAGCGACGACCCCCAGCATCGAACAGTACGCCCAGTGAGCTGGACTTCTTTCTACAGGAAGTTCGGGGAGAGCGACTGCGACCATGCCCGCGCTAATGGCAGCGCTGATAGAGTTGTTGCTATAAGCGGTGAGTATACCTTCACTTGCGAGTCGTTCCGCAGCCGTGGAGTTGCTCACAAGAGCCATGTGGAAGAGGAGGATGTTGGGGGCGTAGAGCGGTTGCTTTCGTGCGAGAAGAAGAGGGATATCAGATAGTCCAACAAGATCAATGTGGACATAGAGGTCGAGACTGGAGCGCATGACGTCAGTTTCTTGACACCTAGTGAGCCACATTGTTGAAGAGGGGGTGAGGTCGGAGCAGGTACACAACTCAAATACGGAGACAAGGAGTTGCATATCCTTGTCTAGATCGACGTCGAGCCTGCTTCTTGCAGAGACGAAGACGACCCGAAGCGCGTCTATCACTAGGTTGATGGTAGCATCCACCATAGCTGCGATCGTTAATCGTTGCTCGGCATGGACCATCTTAGGTCTGCGAAGTAAACTTCGGCCATGTCGCGAGCAGAAGTAGATCACCTGTAGCAGAATGCGATGAAATGGGGAAGAAAGAGCGCCAAGGAAGGATCTCGCAGGGGACTGGGCCTCATTCAGAATGATACCATGCACATTCCGAACTAGTTCCATGAAAGATTGAGTCTCTCCCGGCTTGTCATCTGTAGAGAACCAAGCGACCTCCAATATAGCTAGAAGTAGGGACAATCTTGTAGCATGGATGCTCGCCATCATATCGCCTGATCTCTGCTCTGTAGCCAGACCGTACGAAATCGATGCCGATATTGAAAGTAGGATAGGCCGCACAGTGGCATCTGCTCGCAGATACAGAGTAACTTGGCGAAGGAGAAACTCCCAAGATTCGGCAAGCGCAGATTGGGAGTGCGCCAAAGAGAGATTAAGGTTAATGGAAAGGAGATATTTCTCAACAACGTCCTTCGGATCTTCCATCGCGTCTACTTTGTAAGGATACGCATGCAGACGACTTCTGAGGAGAAGCACCGAAAAGGCGAAGCCGTCCCCATATTCGCGCTCCGCTGGGGACTCCTGTGAGCCCAATTGCTCCAAAGTAAGTCCTGCGAATTCGGCCTCGAGCAGTTCTATCAGTTGGTCATGTAGATGGGGAGCATAGGAACTCGATGCAGCTTCAGAAAGCAGGTCTGTAAGCTGATCCTGGGACTTGAAGTGATCCTCGATCATGGTAAAACTCAGAGGCTTTGGAGGATTTTTGTTGTCGGAACTGTGTAGCTGCTGGTGGATATCGATATCCAACGCTGTGATGTGTACGGCGTATGATTTGACCATCGTACGATACGA
>JASFDH010001362.1:0-15374 GCA_036937195.1 Nidularia pulvinata
CGAAACCTTGCCTTGAGACTTCAGAAAGATCCTATATTCATAGACAAAATGTTGCCCAAGACCTCCATAAGATCCCCCCATATCATGCACAGGACATCAAACGAAACCTCTGTGCAACGTCACCGTTTGACCTCTGGCAGCGCTTACCCTCACCAGAGCTTAATTGATTCGATGTGCCAACGTCAACCAACATTCATACGATGTCAAATTACATCAAAGGCAGCATGTTCGGTTGCCGTCGCTGTGAGCTCGGCCCAACATCATGCCAGAACTGCGGTGTAACACGCAGCACCAAGATAATTCTTCTGCCTGGAAGCAGCCTGAGAATTCATATGTAATCACTAGGCAATACCTTTTGCATTTGACCAAGTCCAGTGAGTTGAAATTTCCCCCAAATTCAATTACTTTCGCGGCTGATAAAGATATACATATATATAGATTCGCGAGCTGCAAAAAACTGCACAAGCATCGCATTTCATCTCGTAGCGAATAAACCAATCACCGTCCTAGCTCTGTTCTAGTCGCGCAACTCTACCGGGTCTTCATATATCCCACATTCTCGAGTGCATCCCCACAACCGAACACATCAGTCTCCTTGCGTGGAGAGGCACAGTGGGGCTTCCTCAGGACATATCGCTTCGACGCCGGCTTTCATTAGCATTCCACCGCCCTAACAAAGGTGTAACCACAATGAGTCTAGCACGCAGGTTCCAACGATATAAAGTATCTTACTGTAGCATTATAAACACAGTATGTTTGATCATTTATGTCACACCCTATGGTGTATCTTTCGAACAATAAATAAGCACAAAATTTGTTAATCCGGCATGAAAGAACTGCACCCGCAAAACAGCACTCCGTGGTTGTTTTGGAAAACAAGATCAGCATTCTCGGGGACGATGGTTGTCGGGCAAGTGAAGTCGGTGCATTTACGTTCTTGAGCCTTCACGGAGGCCACGAAGATCACTAGAGTGATAAGGTTAGTAAATGCTTGGAAGTGACGCATGGCAAGGTATGAGGCTGTTGTGTATTAGGAAGACTGGCTTCGTGGTAGGCTTTATAGCTCCTTTCTGGTGCCCCTCGCTGAATTGAGCGCTAACTCTTCCGAGCTTGATCGGCTGAAGTGGTGAAAGCGAACGCGAACAAGTAGAAAGGAGCCAGGGTGTGTTCTTCTAGTGCATTTTCCCTGTCTACCAAGCGGCCTAGGGAATTTAATAGATGACTACGCAGCTGAACCGCTTGATTATGTACTCTATTCAAGTCCTTCATACTCCTATAAGAGTATTACTATGATAGTAATAATTTATCATTAGAAAAGATAGTCTAAGACTTTGGTCAAATTCGATATGAATGGCAACATTGCGGATTTCATACGAGGGGTCATGCCATCATACTAAGCTCCCCACAGTGGATATTTCAGCATACTCCATCGCTTTTATCGTCATTTTCCTATAATTGGGGTCATCCGCATTCCGCAACACAATTAGCAGGAAAGGTATAATCGTTAGGCTTGAATGCTATCCCAATTATCAGTCGATCTCCAATGCTAGTGGTCAAAGACCGGACTCACCTTCACGAACGTACTCGTGCCTGTAAAAAGTAACCGACCGCTGTGTTTTCATACAACGGCACATTTTCATCCCATACTTCTTGGTGATATTCAAAGTAGTTCTAACCAATATCTATTTCAAAAAATTCTATAATATTCTGAGGCTACCTCCCCCAGAAAATGAGCAAAATCTCATCCTGCATTCAGATGAAATTTTAGAGAAATTTTATTCTGAGTCTGTGATTTTGCAGAACATAGAGCATGTCAATACTATCCTAACACAAGTTAAATCATATTTCTTTGTGCAGAGATAAAGGGTAAATAAAATGCTTCATATCGTGTGAAAACAGCACTTTATGCTTCAAAAGCAGCAAAAAAGCAGCACTTTGAACACAAATATCTGCTCGAGAACTTCACAGAAAACCATAATTCAACTTGTCTTAAGATTTTATTAATTATATCTATGTCTTCCCAAAAGGATGAGCTCAGAACTTCTTTTCTCAAAAAATTCATATGACTGCCGTGGAAGATTGTGCTTTTTTTCTGAGGGAGGTAGCCTCAAAATATTATGGGATTTTGTGAAATAGATATAGGCTATGACTACTTTGAATATTACCAAAAATTATGGGATGAAAATGTGCCGTTGTATGAAAACACAGCGGTCGGTTACTTTTTGCAGGCACGAATACAATGTGTATATATCGTAGAAAATGAGTAAAATTACACATGTATAGTATCAGCCTCGACGCCCTCAAGGTGCAGCTTTCCTTGTATTTTATTTCCTTGCTCCTTGTACAGAAGACTTGAAGATCCTTCTTTTTCTACAGAGTCAGTGGATCCTGATAATCACCATAACTCAGAAGCCCGGATATTCAAACCTATTCTACTTCCCGTTACATAGAAATGGCGTAGATTAAAAGGGAGCCTTTCTAACTTGCGTTGATCTGTCATTGGATGTTTCACCACCATCGATGAAAGAAGGTCCCCGATTGACACCAGCTACGGCGGTGCACACAGGAGATAGGAGATAGAAGGGAGCATTTATCTCCAACTTGAAACTAATGTATAAGCACGTTGGAAATACGAGCCTGATGCCTGCCCCAGGTCCGGAAGTCTGGCTGACGTCGGACCGTTACAATTGGCATTGGTATATGGACGGACTCGGGTTTCCGTATTATTCTTTGTTGGTATTCTGTATTATGTATACAACGCCTACATATTATACAAGTAAGTTTGCATATTTTACTTGTGCTTCTTCACTCGTTTGTTACCTAAATAGCAGCTTTAGCCATCTCATCGGTGTTATTTCAACAAAGTCTTGGTCATGACAATGATAAGGGCCGAGTATCACTGAACTGAGGATGAATCTGAGCGTGCTGTATGATGATGCACCTAAGCGTGTGCGAGTTGTAGCGTAGGTAAAGGGCATTTGTATGGACCACAGGGGCATCAGCGAAGAATTTATGAACGTCTCCTCGTACATCTTTGTTGCTCCACTAGTATCAATCCCTGGCGCCCCTTGTATAGCTGTCTGAAGAGACACCACCTTGTCTTCGTACCCACATCCTGATGAAGGTTATTTATGCGATGCGCGTACTGCTAAGCAGGAAAGGTGGTGGGGGCGGGTCCCATTAAGGACACGTGAGTGAAAGCAGAGGCTTTCAAGAGCTTCCTCTATGACGCATTAAAAAGGTATGTAAAAGAAACGAGCATCATATTCACCTAGGTACGTGTATTGGTATTAGTTCCTTCCAGGCACCGATATTGCACTATATATTGTCGGCTGACATATCGGCTGCATACGAGCCGAAGCTAGGAGAAGCTGTCAGTTTCATGTAGTCGTACTATAACCTGAGTGTACGAGCTTATAAATACAGAGTGTAATGTTACCTGACACTTGACCCCTCTCGTAGAATATGATGACTACTCCGCCTGAAACATGGAGCAAATCGAGAAAAGAAGTAGGGCGAAGGGCCTGTAAAAAGTGCGTTCAGCTCCACGAGCAGCAGGAACAAGGGGAAGCATGGATCAACTTATATGAAATTCGTGGAAAGAAAACCACTGAAAGGTTGTGTGGCATGCTCTTGCAGATTTTATCACTTCTGCCACTCATTTCTTGAGATCTATCGTTAGGTAGCAGGATGATATATTGCCAACTTGTGATTAGACATAATATGTGATACATGATGATCTAGAGCTATTTTAAAAGTAGTCCCATCCGGAATACACGTCCATTCTGGCTGAAAATTGTGTTCGATATTTCCTTTGCTGATTCTGCACTCATTTATGATGATCTCATGTGTATTTTTTTTTATTTAGAAATATGAGTTGGAGATTGCATAGACCACTTAGCGTCTGTAGCACTTAGGCATACTCAAGTAGTTCACATCAGCAGTGACTAATCAGTGGATTACAGAAATTGAATAACTAAAAGATGTGCCGTGAGAATTTAACTGAGAACTTCTTAGTGGATAGATGAAGAGCTTGAGGCCCAAGCTATGAATTAATATGAATGGATAATTATGCATATTAAATTGATCATATGTATATAGCAAAACAGCAAAGTTGCATTATAGTGGATGACTTTCTGTAAGCATTTTAGACAGATTGTTCCGGTATAAAGCAACTCGAAGATTGAACTTGAGATAATATAATCTGTTTCGTCCTCCATAAGCCATCCGATTAAAGTAATCAGATTAAATCTTATCTTTCTCCCACCACGATAGACATCGATGATCAAATTTCCTGGTGCATATTAGAGGACGCAGAAATGGATGCTGACGATGCAGAAGTTGATTTTTTTTGAAGCAGTCGGGGTTGTGTAGGTGGATAGTGGTGCAGGGGGCCTTGGAAATCAGAGGAAAGATGATCGATGAAGAGAATGGAGGGCTGAGAATAAATTTGTGACCAAGCAAGGAGCGTTGTTTAGTGCTGCTGTAGCGAAAATAATTTATTCGAGGCTGGATTAATCTGTAGATGGGGTCTTGACCCTCTGAAAAGATTCACATTTATTCGAGGGTGGTGAGATATAATCCATTCGCTCCACCTTCCTAATTAAGCATGGCTTCACAGCAAAGATCTTTGAAATATTTTAATCTACCTCATTTTCGAGTAAAATACCATACAGAAAGTCATCCAGTATGAAAATTTGATTCTATAAATATAGCAACTACAATTTACCTATATTTCTATTTTTAGAACAACTCCAATGGTAACAAATAAAATATTGAGATTTTAAACTCTTAATTTTTGTTTATGGAATAAAACTATGGTCACATTACTGTACATAATCGGGTACTCGGCCACCTTAGGATAAATTGCAAGTTATAACATGTAAATGCACTGAAGAGACAAGAACATGTCTTGTTGCAAGTTCAAAGTAGGTGTAACTACAAGTTTTGGCAGCGTTAGTCTGCCAAGGGGTTTTCAAGTAGTTGGGGATAGGGCTATGTTTGCAATATGAAGCACTTATTAATCCTGTAGCCGTTTTGTGGAATGTTAATGTTGAAATATCAATGTGTGTAAGGGCTTAGCAATAAGACGGTTTCCAAATTAACTTGGTGGTCAGTTTATTTGAAGAAAGAGCAATTATCAGGTTTTCTTTGCTTTTGATGGGCTGAAACCGGGAGCAAATACTGAGAAGGATTTGAAGATGAAATTGAAGGTGGAACAGTCATTTGATGGAGACTAGGGGAACTTGTATCCAAGTCCTGAGAAGGGAATGAATAATATAGCGATGGAAGTAGTGATGGGTTTGGGAGCACAGAAGGAGATGGGATAGAATAAACCAAGGGAATAGAATCAATGCTGTGGGAGATTGAGAGGTGGTTAGATTCCTGAGAAGGTGTGCTGTCTCCTGGCAGCAACTCCTCAACAATTAAAAATCCACCCCAACAGTTTTAACTGTTTTAACCAGTAATGGCTTTGTGTGTGCACAAGTTGGTAGGGTGACAACCACTTGAGTGTTTGGGTCAACAAGGGTTATATGTGATTCACCGTTAGAGAAATGTCTAGAGCTGGCTTGAGTAAGCATGAGGAAGGGACAACCTAGAAGTATTTCATAGGAGGCATTCTCAACAACCTGAACCTGTAAATAGAATTCACAGCCTCCAATTTTAACTTTGAGATTAGGTAGGAGACCTATGGTCTGAGTTGTAGTCTGATTTGCAGATTCCATAGTCATGATATGATCAGACCGGAGTGGCATACCACTCTTTTCCCATACATCACGACAAAGGCCAATGATCTGGGAGCCATCATCAAGTACTGCATTAATTTTAATGTTCCTGCCAATTAGTGCAGGTACAGTGCAAAGATCTTCAATGTGGTTGGTGACAATAAAATCTTCCTGTAGTGATGGAAGTGTGGCAATGAGAGTGTCTGCAGTATTTACTGACTGTTCGTGTTGGAGATGGGTGGTAGTTGAAGTACTGGGTACTTGTTTAGTAGTGATCTGGTCCTTGAGTTGTTGTTGAACATCTGGGGCAACTGCTAAGAGTTCACAGGTAGAAAGAGTAACTGTTCCATTGAGCCCTTTCTCTACAACATGTTGGACAATATTTATATCTTCTATAGGTGTGACATATTTGAACTGCAGTGTTGACATAGATGCAGGTGAAGATGCTGGAAGTGGGTCTGATGGAGCAGCAGGCATCATGATAGATGAAGCAGGTACTTCCTTTTCCTTTCCCTTGCTGCATGTGATAGGACCTGAGTAATCCTTTGTTGTCAAAGTAGGCAGAGATTTTCGGCAAATTTTATCAATTTTTTGTTGAGTGGTGATGGCCAAGGATTCGAGGATTGGGAGTTCATCAATTTCAGCCTGCGTGAGACAAGAATTTGTGGACTATCTACATCTTCATCCATAATTTCTTCAATCTGGGCACACTGTAAAACCAATGGGACAACACTCCAGGTGTACTGTGCAGGTACAACAGGAGTTGAAACCTCCACCATATTTGTGGAGACAGAATTCTGCAGTGTGCTGTTAGCTTTGTGCCAGTTGTTGATGCTTTCCATCAGATTTTTGCCAGGAGCAGTGCATGAGAGGACTTTGACACCATTAGGAAGTGAAATTTGGCAATTTTCATTTTGTTTACATAGCCCTTTGTTGATATACTCTGTGGCTTTGGGGCAGGTGAGGTGAAAATGATTAGGGTCTGAGCAGAATATGCAATCAGTGTTACAGGGGGGCAAATATCCCATAGCTGGACTCAAAGGAGTGGATCCTGAGTTATTGATATGCTTCATAAAATTAACGGTGATAGTCTGCACAAATGTGTTGGACACAAAGAGCATCCCAAGATTACTGGCATCGAAGTTTGTTTTCTTAACAGAAACAGTTGGAGCAGTAGGTATGGCAGCAGAGGTGCATATAGGCAGGGCTTCTCCTGAATTTGGAGCAAGGAGGAGGTTGGCAGCATCGCTAATATCACTGAAGGGCCATGGCTCATCGAGTGCATGAGATGGCTGTTGCATGCATAGCTGGTGATGAACTTTGCCTCTAAATTCCAAGTTGAAGCTGTCCATGAAGTACTTGCTGACTTTTTGATTTGAAAGCTTGTTTCTGTTTCGTAAGAAGTTTGAGATGCAAACAAAATCTCTATGATATTTGCCAAGTTGGAGTCAAGAACACATGGGTATGCGAGCCTGCTTTTCACTGAGGATTTCTAGGTCTGTTATGAAGTATTTGCAATCCCCATCTGTGCTGGGGTATAACTTGATAATGTCTCTCTTGAAATTGTCCCAGTTCTGATTCATAGCTGAGAATAGCAAACCCCAGAGTTTGTTCTCCTCCATACTAACATAGCAGAGCATCCACTTGATAGCCTCACATTCCAAAAGGTTGAATTGATATGCAAGCTGTTCAATGTTGTCAAAAAGCACAGGAGTGAATGGGGCTTTCTGTCAAATTTGGGCAAGGAATGGTGGTGACGGGAGGGCATATGCAGACCATGTACTGCATTCATATTTGGTGTGTGAGCTGTGTTCATGGTCGAGTTGCTGGTAGGATTAGTTCATTGAGCCAGTTGGAGCATAGGGCCATGAATGCCAGGGGGTGGTTGAAGAGCAGCTGTAATTGATGCAGTCGGTGAAGGAGGGAGTGGATGCTGAGCTGGGTTTGATGGAGTAGAGGTGGGGAGTTGGTGATTGGTTGAAAAGGGATTATTTGGTGAGAAGAGCGCCATAATGTGGACATAAGATGAAAGAGTGTTAGGATGTGTGAGCGGTAAGGAATGCAAGAACAACCCAAATGGTTTTGACTATGTCAAAAGACCCTTGTGGTGGGCTCCAGATGAAGAGACAAGAACGTGTCTCATTGCAAGTTCAAAGTAGGTGTAACTACGAGTTTTGGCAGCTTTAGTCTGCCAAGGGGTTTTCAAGTAGTCAGGGATAGGGCTATGTTTGCAATATGAAGTGCTTATTAATCCTGTAGCTGTTTTGTGGAATGTTAATGTTGAAATATCAATGTGTGTAAGGGCTTAGCAATAAGATGGTTTCCAAATTAACTTGGTGGTCAGTTTATTTGAAGAAAGAGCAATTATCAGGTTCTCTTTGCTTTTGATGGGCAAAAGACAAGTTACTGGGTGTATGTGGAGGCAAATCAAGTTGCCTGTCGAAGTATGCAAACTTTCTACGATGAAAGGGATGAAACGAGACAAAGTGAGGGGTGTGAAATGAGCTGTATTCAACTGCCGAAACATAGAAATTACATTGTGTTTTTATATGCATTTGGATAATAATTTTATGGGGAATAATGGGAAGGTGAGTAATGTGAAAGGACAGAAAATTAGGGTGAGAAAACTTCTGGGGAAACATACAGATATGTTACACAAGGAAGCAGTGAGCAGGAGGTGGGTGGCACAATTATTCATGGTGCTATGTGTGCAGAGTTTTGCTTGTTTTTGGTTTTTGTGGGATCGGATGTGTTGTTGGTCTTGAGTTGAAGCATCGTTCAGTGTGGACCGTGAACTTGGCATGGTGCAATCGAGGGAGAGGGTTGTGGGTTGTGTCAGAAATGGATTATGTTGAGGAGACAGAGCAGTAGTATTTAGCTGAAGTCTATAGTTAGCACTCGGCTAGCATGTCTTGGCAATCGTGGAATGCAATAGGTGGGGCATGTTTGTGTTTGGCTAAGGCTTTGAATGTCAATGACATCTGGACTTGGCACATGTGCACACTTTCAAGTTGTACTGGAACGGAGTGTTGTAATTACACTGAATCTATGATTCCGTGCATAGTTCAATTACAATCTCTACAGCACTTACATGCTTTAAAACTTACAATAAAAGAATGAAAACTGAGTTAGCTAAAACTCTGTGAAGTTTGGAGATTTTAGGAGGGCTGTGGCTAATGCTAGGAGTTTTTCTTTCAGCAAAGTGCTGTGCTGGCCAGAACCAGGAACTTGGCCACCATCAAAAGTAACCATTTTTAGCCCAGCCGATTAATGCAATCAATAGATTTTGATTAGCATAGATAATAAACGAAGTGGCCAAGTGCACATCCATGGCTCTCAAGACAAATTATATATGAATCAAGAGAGTTTGGTGCAATGGACCACTAATGAAATATCACCTCATATATTTCTGGAACAGATCTGTGCTTTTGTATATTTCTTTATTTTGTTGAATCCTTCAAATTATATCACCAGTATGGAAGGTGTATCCTTATAGTTCAAAACTTGTAGTGTCTGTCAGTAAGCAGAGAGCACACCAAAAATTCTGTAAAATTTGTAAGACAATACTGCATTATATATAGTATCTACAAAGAAAGCATTGATGGAAATGAATCCTCCTGTGCACTTTAATTCTAGCATCAGTATGGAGAATAATGGTGGGTGAATAAATGAGAACCATCCTCAATGATAACAAGATAGAAAGAGCAATTTTCAATAGTAAAAGTTTTATGTTACTTGTAAGTCTTCTCAGGATATATAAGAAATATTATGCATCAGTATATTTTGAATGGAAACTCTTCCTATGTCACAGAAGAGAATTTTATTGTCCTGGCCACCCATTCAAATAAGGAAATCAATCAAAAAATCAAAAATCATTGAAATATTTATCATGTCATAAATGAATATGAATCCAGCAAGCTTTAAATGTGTCATGATTTATCAAATACACATATCTCTGCAAGATTGTGTAAAAATTTGGAGGGAATGTGAAAGATTGCCACTGTGGAACATGCATGACTGAGTACCTAGTGTGACTGAGTATCTGATTATGTACAGTATGGTAAACATTATAATATAATTTTTATTTTAAAAACTGTGCCAAAAATAGCTATATTCAGAATTTCTCAGAAATCTCATATATCTATTAAGTATAGCATAATAATAGGGTTTATATTTGTAGAATCATAATATAATGCAAATTTGCTGTTTTACTATATTTATGTGATCAATTTAATAATTAATAATTAACAATACTAGTCTATTCATATTGATTAACAGCTTACAAATAATTTAGATATAACAACCAAATATAGATAGCAAGTATAGAAGTTCAGATATTTAGTTTTTCTGCTATTAATATTATTAAATATACATAGAATATATGTAGACTCTGTATACATAGACTTTGGTAGGAGTCTATGTATTTTTGTGGAAGACATATATTTTATATATATTCCACATACATTCTTGGCCAACCCACTTTCAGGCATCTTCATTCTATGTAAAATCTATGTGGACTCTATGTAAAATACATCAAGTCTATGTATACTCTTGTCATATCCTGTTCTAGCTGTCACCCATCACCTTCCATGTCATACCTCAGCTTTTCACATATTCCATATTGAGTCTCCATTTTGTCAAGGCTAAAGATAATAACCATTCACTTCAACTTATGTGCTGTGCCCTTCCAGTTCTTGTGGGTTCTAACTTTGTCAGATCTCGATTCCAAAAGGGAGACCAGGACTAGAGTTTGTAGGTAATGATAGTGCTATGTGGGAAAAATGTCAGAAGTATCATCGGAAGGATTTCCAACTGTAATGCTAAAGATAAGAACTGTTAGCTTCAGCTTATGTGCTGTGCTCTTCCAGTTCTTGTGGGTTCTAACTTAGTCAAGTGATTCACATGGCGGAAGATAATTACCAGGGTCAGAAGCATGTGAGAGGTGAACAAGATATTGACAACTAGAGTCAAGTCTAGTGTCGAGGGCGAGATGAGACTAGTCAAGGTAAGTCAACTAGAAGTCAGGTCGGAAAGGATTGGAGGGTTGGAAGTGAATTCAAGAGACTAGGGGTGGTCATAGTTGATATTCGAATTGAGTCCTACAGTACAGAAGTGAACTACTTAAGTATGAGTAATGCTAATTGTAATCATAAAAGCGGAAATAGCAATACTATGGATATGAGGGATAATAAAAGTAGCAGAAACAAGGGCAGAAGCATAACTGAGCAGAAGTGTACATGGAAACAGTAATTGTATCATGAGCGTCAAATAATAAAAACAATAGTTCGGTGTTTAGCGATGAATGGAGACAGGCAAAAATGTCGGAAGTATAACAGAAAATCCTATTGTTGAGTCAGAGAATGTCAGAAGATGTTGGAGGTAATCGTGGATGTAACAAACTTACAGATGTGGTCCACATGTTGGAAGGAAGTGCTGCAGGGTCAGAAAGTTATAGGAGACCAATAAAGACTGAGTTTATTGATGTTTAAATAATTTGATGCTCATTAGTCAATACCATTTCTATGTACTCTTCTGTTATGATATCTTTCTACCTCCTTTTCCACTACTTTGTTATGTGCCAAGGGCTTTTATTATTCCTTGTATCCATAGTGTTACTACTTCTGCTTTTATTATCACAATTAGCAATACTTGTATTTAAGTAGTTCAGCTCTGTACTTTAGTCTCCAAGTCAAATATTGACTAAGATCCTATCTAGTCTGTCAACTAATTTCTGAGTTACTTTTTTGTTCCAACTTTCCAACTTCTTTCTGACTTTCCTTCTAGTTGACTTATGTCGACTAGTCTTCCTCACTCTCAACACTAGACTCAGTCTCTAGTTATCAATTCCTCCAAGTTGCCTTTGATGACTTTCTGACCCTATGGTGCTTCTCATCTGTGGACCATGTTTTAAGTTAGAACTCATGAGAACTAGAAGGGTGCAGCATATAAGCTGGAGCCAACAGTTCTTAACTTGTGTTACAATCAGAAATCCTTCTGACATTATTTCCAACATTTTCCAACATAGCACTATTATAGCTTATGACCTCTAGTTCTCATTTAGCTTGAGGAATGAACCTTGAAAGTATTAAGAACTCTAGTCTTGAGCTGATCATTTCTGCACTAACAATACAGTTCTCATCCTTTGCTCCTTTCCCTGTTCTTTCCACTGAGTGACTAGACAGCCTCAACATGACAGCCTCAACACTGCACTATTAAGGGCATTGTTTGTGTGTCTGACATCAAACAAATGAATGAATGAATGCATAATTTTTACATGCTAGCTAATCTAAATTTTGCAGATGGTTTCTTATATTAGGTTCCTATGACCAATGATCTAGTCAACATGCCCTGCAATGACTGTTGGAATTCCAAGTCACTCAAATTGCACTCACATACTTGAACAGCAGTTATTTCACATTTTTTCTCAATGCCAAGACCTGAACATGTCAAGAGATGTCAGATCCACCAATCTTGGATGTCTGTTGATTTTTGATTGGTAATTTCTGATGGTCAGCACTCAATTGGCACAATGATTTCAAAGTGGTCAGCTTCTTGGCAGACCACCCATTAATGATTATGCTGGATCATAGAGCAGGGACATTCAGCATTATTGAGACATCAAAATAAACTTGATTACAGCAATTAAGGCTCAAAGTTATGTATATAGCAAAAAAGAAGCAACAAAACAAGACAGAGAAAATGAGAACCAAAGATGAACCCAACTTAAAAAAATACATCCATGCTGTGCAAAGTAGGTGGCAGGTAAGTGTTTAAGGTTGTTGGAAGTTAGATAGGTTGAAGAAGAATGGGATGAGTCAAAACCAGGTTAAGGATTTCTCATCTTGGCCTTCTGGGAGAATCACCATGTCCATTGTGGATAGTTGATTGTGTTGACACAAGGGCCCATTGCTTGGCATGCAGAACACAATGTAGATGGGTTGAATTACTTTCCTAAGCAATCCTGCAATCAAACTTGTATGGTTGGATCACAAGGATTGACACCAATGAGTTCATAGGCAGGTTTGAAGTGGGATGATGGGTTGTGGATGGGGAATGGATATGAGAGATACAGTGAGGCTAGACCTCACTGAAATATGGCTCCTGGACAAGAATGAGGTGTCAGTACCAAGGAAGGTAGTCTAGTTTGACTTGCATGAGTGAACTTTGAGCAAGACAGATTATTGTCAAGCTGTGAGATGATTTGTTCAATATTGAGGCATGAGATAATGTGACATCTGAATTATGTAAAATTAGCTATGCAACAGAATAGGAAGGATTTGATTACACACTTATAAGCTTTGATCTGCATTTATGGCTTCTCTAGTGATTAGGAAGTTGGCTTGTTGTGACCCATTCCCACCCATGTTTGATATATTCAGTGCACCAGCTGCAGAGCACTTCATGAGTTCCAGCAGAAGCATCACCTCATTCCCAAGGTAGAGAGCATGTGACAATTGAAATTGAAGAAGATGAAGAGAGAGGGGCATTTTTATCATACATGACAGGTGAATGTGAACTTGTGAGAGATGCAGAAAAATTAAGAGAAGTGTAGCCAGTAGGGGTATTGTAGTTGGGTTTAAAAAAGGTGATAGAGTATGGTCATGAGCCTCAAATGAGGATGGAGGGGTATTTGGTACCCAAATACTATGTGCAGCAGCAGTCAGCCATTTTCCAAAGGATATCACTCAAGCTGTTGGTGACACATCTGCAAGTTAGGACATGTAGATGGTGTATGGAAGGAAGTCTAACTGGTAGGGAAAGATACTCCTTAGCAGATGCCAAAGCAAAGCTGCTTTGATCTTCAAGAACCATTCTGAACAAGCTGTCTCTCACTGTGTTGTGTGATTCTACCTAATTTGAGGGGAGGGGTAGAGGCCCCCAATAGATGTAAACAATGTACAAGATCAGTGGATCTGACCTCTCTTGGAACATGTCATATCCTGTTCTAGCCATCACTTGTCACTGCTATGTCACAACTTCAACTCACCACAATCCCAAGTCCTTGCAATCAAGCCTTGGCTGCATTGGCCACATCTCAGCTGACTATATGTTTCAGATATTCCACATCAAGTCTCCATTCCATACTTTATTAGTTCCTTATCTTTTATGTCCACAAAGCCTTGTAGTTATCCACTTTACTATCTATACATTCTCCATTCATCTTACTCTCTCTCCATGCTATAGGCACAACCTGACCTCTACATCCTTGTGCTTTGTATGTCTTCATTGGGCTTAGTATTATATAGCTTTCCTCTAGGAATAGTATATAAGCAGTAGTATTCAAGTTGCAGTTCTTTATTTTGTTAGTTGCATTGTCAATCTGCTTCCTGGTTTGATACAGCCCTTATACTCTCTCCACCTTTTGTCCAATCTTCTTGCCACTCCAGCCAACCTTTGGCCAAACCCTTGTTTCTCAATGATGAGCTGAGCTCTTGTTATCTATATTGAACTCTGTCCTCATTACCAGTCTATTCTAAGTACAGGACTAGGATGGTGGGTAGTGTAGCTTATAAGCTGAAGCCAATGTCCTACATTGTCTAGTGTCTCTACCTATCATTGGACAGATCTTAGCCTTATTGTCTCTCCTGTCCAATCATGTTCAGGACTTGACTGAATATGACTGAACACAAGAGACTATATGGCTGAGGTCAAAGTCCAATGATATGTAAAGATGTCAGACAATGTAAAATGTTGGCTTCAGCTTATGTGTTGTGCTACCCACTATCCTAGTCCTGTATTTAGAATTGACAAACAATGAGGACAGAGTTACAATAAATAATCAAGAGCTGAGCTCATTGATGAGAACAAGATTTTGGCCAAGGTTCAGCCAAAGGTTGGCTAGAGTGGCCAGAGGATTGGATAAGAGATTGAGAGAGTTGTAGAGTGTGTATCAAGCCAGAAATTGGATTGACAATGCAATTAACAAGCTAAAGGACTGCAACTTGAATACTACTACTTATATACTATTCCAAGAGATAAGCTCAAGTCTAGAATGTATTCAGGATGTTCCCTCTATCAGATGACAGTAACACACTAATTACACACATAAATTATGCTCTTGCCATCAAATCAAAGCCATCTGTTTGTCATTAACTTTCTGGGATTGAATTCTGAAATATAACTGTATTTATAAGATTGTACTCTGCTTTATTTTGACTTGAAGTACATTATATTTATTCAGACTTGTTGCAGCTTTTGATTCCTCTGTTTAAAAAAAAAGCACAGTCTTAACAACATCAAAGACAGTTTGTCCTTTGGGGGAGGCAGCTGAGAGAGAGCAGAGGCAAAAAGATGGGTACATACAACAGTTGTAGACTAAATATATATTAGAATGTCGTAAAACAATGGAAAAGCCACAAAATGTAAAGTAAAGTGAAATAGAGGTATACAAAATGCAGTGCATTATAAAATGTTCCAAATGATGTTCCAAAATTCCAACATCCTCTACAAATAAAAAAATGTAGCTTGCAAGATGTTAGTAATTGCAAAATTATTAATAACCATTTTGGCCTACCAACACAGTTAAAAACTTGATAATAAGTCTACCAGACTATGCTTACCAGTAAAACTTGGATAATTCTATTTGGAAACCCCGGTACATGCGAGAAACCCCATTGTCTATTTGGAAACCCGTGTACTGATGTTGAC
>JASFDH010001363.1:0-15368 GCA_036937195.1 Nidularia pulvinata
TAATCAAAGCAAGTGCCGTGTTCCAATCGCTGCCGTGTCGCGACTCGCAGCCGAGATCTCCCACGTACTCGGAGGTCCTTATCAAGAGGTCCGTGCATCATTAGTTCATCGCCGGACCTGTCCTTGCCGCCTGACAGTTTCTATAACCGTCCAATATCCGTCAGTGTCAGGACCAACCTTTTCTATTATAGATTGTCACGTATCCAAAAGATATTTGATATGCATTGTAGAACCCGTGATATCAAAATAATTCCTTTTTGGGCATGGATGATAAAGCGCTTAAAAGTAACCTTTAAAACTTACTAGTTTACTAATACGGAGGCATGGCAATGCAAGAGTATCATCAGAGAAACCCGAAAGCAAATACCCTACGTACATACGATCATCAATATCGTCTTTCTAGCCAATCATCAGCTGTTACAAGCTGGTGTCATTATTTACTTACGAGCTAGTCATGAGCTCAAGTTACAGAGTTCATCTCTGTTACACTCCAGTGGACTGCCTCGCACGCTGTTGGGAAAAGCTGCGCACTCGAATGTCGTGTGGTTGATATTGAGCATCGCGATGATGATGATGGCTTAGGATCACTTGCTTCGAGTTCTTGAATTTTCAAGAGTCTTACTGCACGGGGAGTATTTAGCCAATGGATCTCTGCATTCTGACGGTTAAATTCAGAGAGACGCACAGAGCAGTCGCTGTATCAGAGATGGAGCAATGGGAACAGCTGTTGCAAACGCCTTTTCTTCTAATTCTCCAATCTACACGAGACAAGGATGTGAGGGGTACGAAATAAACAGCAAGTGACGATACCGAGCGGCAAGCGCTCAATTAATGCCCATCGGATATCTTGCGACTTCTAATCAAGATTGCTAGCTCGGTCAGTTCTAGCATTAGGTATGAGCATTCGCTATAGTTCGGAGCCCTAGATCGCAAGTGAAGTCTTTAGGCTTTACAAGATGCACTCAACAACCACAGCCCATCCTGTAGAAAAGAGGGGTTCCGATGAGTTGTAGGAGGGAACAATTGTAGTAGACGGTGTCTAAACTAGATCATACGAGATGTATGAAACACTGAGACTCTTGGTCAGTAGTCATGATGAATGTAACTGCCAAGAGGACTTAGAGTAATTATCCAGTACCTCGATAGGTCTGCGATTCTTTCTACAACCGCGCCTTCAAAATAGTTCCATCTTGTGTAAGCCACGAAGGACTTTTCAGTATTAGCTTTTCGAGCATACACTCTAATTCCTACAGAAGTCCTGAAACGCCAGCGAAACCGTTACGAGGTGGAATGTGTGGCAACTCCATGATTTCAGCAACATTATAACACTCACATTCACTAGTAGAAGCCGTATCCGCGCACTAGTCAAACGTTATATTGGTCCCCCTGCCTTAACACCACTCTAGGTTCAAATCCAAATTATCTGCTTCAGTCCTCCGAGGATGAGTCAACGACTCCTAACTGGCTTTCTCATGGTGAAACACGGTGCCGACGGTGCCATTGGGGAAGAGCAGTAGACAATAACGTAGATCAATCTGTATTCCTCCAACATAAGGGCCCTCTCCATAGCTACACCCTTCTGTTCTGGAACATTTTTAAAATTACAAATCTGGAAAGCAGCGTGCCCGTTCTGCACCATTTGACGCCACTTGAAGGCAAAATGCAGAAGAAGGGCGGGCTTTGGCTACCGACGGGCTAATATGCTCCGCAATAGGGAAGAGGAGGAGGGTGATGACTCTGGTGAAGATGACGGGAGAAGAATGATGCAGTTTTCACTGGTATTGAACATCAATCGAGGTAAACGGCAGGCGCGAACTCCCGAGAGAAGGTGGCCACTGCGTATCGTACGATGTGTGGTGTGGAAATTATACCGAAATGGAAACGCCGTGACACACCGAACGAAGCCAGATTTAGATGAATCGATAGAAGGATAACTCACTGGAGAGAAGGAGTTTCCAGTAGTTTTTTGCGTTTAGTTATGGCCCCATTCCTTCCCTCATCCCCCTCTTTTACAAATTTCAACCTTCGAGTCATTAGCAAAAGACCCCAGTTTTATTGGGCCCCAGGTCGTATTGAACCTCTCCTTCCGATGGAGTTCCATATCGAGGGCAAACGTCGGCAGTCCTCGCTATCCCGACAATCAAGCTTCCCGCATCAATCCCAGAAATCTGGTAGGATGGATGAGTTTCCAATCTGGACGTCGTGCACATCCTCCTTCGCCCGTTCTCTCCTTCTCAATACTGGAGCCTGACATCCTTTCTTTTTGCTGTCCAGAACTAGGTGTGCAGGAAACGGCGGTGTAGCGGACTAAGGCGGGCACGGCATTTCTCTCGTGATGCAATTCTCTCCAAGTTTAGATATGCAGTACAAGCTCTCCGGTGACGAGCCAAGCACAACAATCGGATGCATGATGAGTACGAAAGGTAATGCGCGCTCGTGCATACGATTTAGTGAATAGTGAGACCCTCCATCCTGTGAAAAGCTGTGGGCGCTTGCTAGTCGTTGGTGTGGTCTCGGCGATCTTATAAGGATTTGACCCCGACTATGAGCCTAGTGATTCTGATGAGCAAACCAGAGTGAAAGAATTGCACGACATACCTGCTCTTTGCAGTTCATTGAAGCCAGATTGATCGAGGACGAAGGTCGAGCCCCACATTGATCTGTTCCATGTCTGAATTGAGACACAGGGGCTTCTGTCTGACATAGTTGGAGACCGATATGCTTCCACCTTCAGCGCTCCACCTTCACGACCTATGTGGCTTATCTTCATGCGATGAAAATTTGACAATAGAAAAAGCACAAGGAGGGATCAAACTTGCTGTTATCTCACTAAAATCGTGCTAGCGCTGATATCCACAAGCATTTTGACACCTTGCACGACTCTGAACATATGAGCTTCAAAAATTGATAATAAACGACGAGACGACATGAGGGACCAATGTCTCTATCAAATGACATACCTAATAACAATTGCGGTAGACAGCAAGGGGGCGTCTGACTTGGATATGTCAAGCCAAGATTGACATCGTTCATGTCCAGCTCATTCGATGTCGGGGCACTTCTCACTTCCTGCATCAACCCTTCCTGGCTCAACCGCGACTGCAGGATCCACATGGGCGGAGGCAACGAGAAGCAGTCCTCTGTCAATACGACTCACGGCTGCATGGTAGCGATGCTCGATGAAGCGGAAGGATATACACCAGAGAGGTTATGATATCCACAAGCAACAATCAGCCGAGATGAGGTCCATTCGGGGAGAGGATATCATGGGTGTGTTGTTCATCGAAAGTTGCTCCGGCGATCAACGGGCCGGGCGACTTCTTGTTGGTATTTGTCCTTGTCACCGGCCATGGTGCAGTGTCTGGAACCGAAAATAGCCCGATTTGGGGTGTTAACAATTCTCCTTTTGGGCTGTTAACGCTTTTGATTATTAGATCCCAACTTCCCACCTACCTTGTTAACACTCCAAATGCAGCTATTGGACTTCACACCCTGTTACAGCTAACAAGGAAACGATAGACCAGATTTCGCCACGCTCCGCTTAATGATTTTGTTTACTTTTGGGGCTCATGGGGCACATCCAAACAACTCCTCCACTGCACTACGAGCCACTGCCCACTGTTTAAAATGCATATTCCTAGTTATCCCCTCACCCATGGCTCTGGGCATCGTTGAGAGATAAATCGTCGGCCAACTTGAAGAATGTGATGTATCAAAAAAAGCGAACATAGCACATATTTTATATTATGACTTTGCTAGGAGACTCAATTGAGTGGTGTCTTCCAACATGCAGAAAATAAGAGATATAGGGTAAACATATTGAATATATTGAGATGGACATCGACAACGACAACGTAGAGCGTTCCAGGACAACACAAAACGAATGGCAGGTTGGAGGTATGGAGGGACTTGGATGTGTACAGCCACACTACGTAGCTTGTTTGTACGCTCCACAAGTAAATAAACGCACTAAGCGGAGTGTGGCGAAATCTGGCGTATCGTTTCCTTGTTAGCTGTAACAACCCAAAAGCAGCTATCCTTTGTAGTCACGTGACCAAAAATGCGCCACTGCTATGTATCTACTACAATGCAGCTCTCTCTTTATTTCTTGTCTTTCTCTCAGTTCTCAATGGATTCTATTCATTTAAAGTGGAAACAGTAACTATGGTTGGTGGCTGATCTTAAGGCAGCACCGATGAGCTGTACAACTGCCCAGGTAAAAACAAGCATTCAAACTACCAATATAAATAGCCCCTGCAGATAGTCTTTTGTAAATAGTATGATTAAATAGCCTTCCTATTTTCAAAGCTTCCCATATATTTAAATAAATAGCCCCTGACATTTTTAAATAACACAATTAAATAGTCTTTCCATTTTCATGTCATGAACTCATTTCTAGGTATGACCTAGAATTCCTGGACAGATAGTAACATGGTAGGGGCAGGGAAAATAACTAGAGAATCTGGAGATATTTCCAGAATGCATTCAAGCAATACCAGAGGATAGAGGTCAAAAGTAGATGGCAGCTTCAGCTTATGTGCTATGCTCCCTTTGTTCCAATTTACAGATGGTGGTCAATGGACTAGTTCAGAGGTAAGGGTGTGCAATACTCAACTCACTGACCAGAGATTGGTCAGGAGAAATCTCTGGAGACTAGAGATTTCATTGAGGATGAATAATGTCAATGAGGGAAGAATTAACAAGTGAGGATGGTTGTCATATCCTGTTCTAGCTGTCACTCATCACTGTCCTGTCACACACCAACTCACCACAATCCCAAGTCCTTGCAGCTGAGCCCTGGCTGCATCAGCCTCATTCTGGCCAACTATACATTTCAGATATTTCACATAAAATCTCCATTCCATACTAGTCTCATTTCAAGTTCTTTATCTTTCATATCCACAAAGCCTTTTAGTTAGCCATCTTAGTCTCCATACATTCTCTGTTCATCTGACTCTCTCTCTCCACATTTTAGTTACAACTTGACCTCTACCTCCACATGCTTCATATGTTTTCATTGGACTTAGTATTAAATAGCTTATCTCTAGGAATAGTATATAAGCAGTAGTATTCAAGTTGTTGTTCTTTAGTTTGTTAATTGCATTGTCAATCTGCTTTCTGGCTTGATACTTGCTCTATACTCTCTCAACCTCTTATTAAATCCTTTTCCACTCCAGCCAACCTTCAGCTGAACCTCAGCTGAACTCCTGTTTCTCATCAATGAGCTGAGCTCTCACTCCTTACTCCAACCTCTGTCTTCATTATTTGTTACCTAAATACAGGACTAGGATAGTGGGTGGTGCAGCACATGAGCTGAAGCCAACATCCTATATTTTCTAGTGTCTCTGTGTATCATCAAACTTAGACCTCAGCCATATCATCTTTCTTGTCCAGCCATGTTTAGGTCTTGCCAATGGTTGAGAGTGCTCAAAGGTAGCTTAGCCAATTGGTAGAGACTTGTAGAAACAATAATTACTATTGAGGTACTTAAATTACCCAGAGTAATACTGAAAAGTACCAGATCATACTGAGTGAAGTAAAGAAGTAACTGGGTCAAATGAAAGGGGGCATATGGTGATAACTAGGGGATACAAACTAAATGTTAATACAAGGGATATACTACTAAAAGACTAGTATCTGTGGCTGAAACATAGTAATTGCAGAATGGAAATAAAACTGGAGTAGACTTGAGTAAATTGGAGATGAGGCAGAGCATTGGGAGAGCATCAGGTTTGATTGCAAATGGTCTGGAGGTTACAAATGGTTAAGGCAACCAGGATATGACATTTCTAAGCTTCACATGTATATAAATAATTTCTTCTTGTACTACAAATGACAACAATTAAATATAATGCAGACAAAATATATTTACAGTAGCTGGAATTGAACCATAGACCTTGTTGCCACTGTATTAGTTAATTAAAAAAAACTTGCAATATCTACCACTGAGCTACAGCCACTTATATATGTCAATGCAGAAAGCTTGTGTTATGTGTGATCTTGAGTTTTGAAAAATAAGGTTTGAGGTTCCAGACAGTGCACAGGGGCCTTGTCACCTACCATCATTCCTGTGGTATTACAAAATGACCTAGTGTTGTATATCACAAATTATGCCACAGCTACTGCAAGTTTGGACATGAAACTTGATGCACATACTAAAAGAATTATTCTAAGTATGATTCTGCCTTTTTTCTGAAAACAATAGAGCCATGGATGGCTCAGGAAACATCAGGCAGATTTTGCAAAACTGGGTCACTAACAACTATTTTAAAAGTAGCCTTCTCAATGAAATAAAGTAAAAATTATATTTCCATGATGCAGAGATTTCCACCTATGATGGTCATTTTGCACATTTATTCAGGTGCACACATGCACAAATCTGCTGTTTTCACACACAAACAAGGTGTCTCATGCACACAAACAGAGATGTTTGTGTGCACAATCAAGATGCTGTTTGTGCACACAATCATGTATGCACAATCCAATTCCTGGCATGCACAATTCAGCTTTGTCCAATACTACTTCTCAAAATATCTAATTCATAATTAATGACAAGTCTGTTACACCATACCTACATTACTGATCTAAATAAATTGTTTCATTGACTTATCTGTTCAGAAATGTAGTAAGTATTATTGCCCAAATCCTCCCATTCCATTAGTCTACAAACATACAGACAGATTGAACAGTCAAAAATGACTATACAATAAGGATATAGAAATGATGAGGCAATATTTTAAAGCCTTGGTCAAGCTTTTAAACTTCAAGCTCAACTGAAATAATACAAAAAGAATCATCTGATCCTGTTTCTCATCTCATGCAAGCATTTCATATAATTAGTGATGAACTGCTACATTGAATGGATATTAGAATCATGCAGTGAATCATGACAAAAGTTAAAAGAAGATCTACTGGGATATAGGCAAGAGCCAACCAGATCTGGCATCAGGGGGAAAAGAGGTGTGCATGAAAGCATCATGGTTCAGAAGGGCTGGATTTGGGTAGTGCTATGGGTCATGGACACCTCATTGTGTTGTGAGAGATAGCAAGGCTTGTTTCTTACAAAATAGTCCTAGCAGGGACATGCTCAACACATCTCTGTAAGAAGGGTATACTTGAGCTCACCTGCCCTTGAATGCCATCCATTTGGCCTGCTTCAATTCCTTCAATTAATTTTGGCTGCTGAGCTTGATGATAATAGACTCTTTTTGTTATGATACTTGAGGCACAGAGGTATAGTGACAAGGTAAAAGATGTCATAGAGATGCTTGAGCAATGGATCATGGCCCATATACATAAAGCATTCACATGTCTACAATGAAGGTGAGGAGGGCATCAGGGTGCTCATAACCAGTAACTACTTACATTATATATCCCTTGCATATTAGGTTCAGTGTCAGTATCCCATCTTTTTTCAAGGAAGGGATAGTTACAGTGGAGTTTTCAAGTATGCAGACTAGAGTATAGTCCTACAGAGTGCCAAAAATAAGCATTAGCATTCTATTTTGGTGTGATAACAATGGCACTAAAGGCTTATTTATTTTACATATTTGCCTCTCTTGAAGTGCTGGCTTAGAGAATAGGAGGAGGAACATGATGTAAGCATGGTGGGGTTAAAAACAACCACTCATAGATAGAACATGTCATTGTGTGGTCTCAGCACTTCCCATGAAGCAATCCTATTGGCTAGGAAGACTAAGACATTAATTTGTCACAGTCTAATTTCAATGAGTTTAATTTGAGTCCCAACACTAGGTTCATCCTATTGAAATTTTAAATTTTGTGTAGAGCCTTAATAGCTTATAGTTATTATATTGCTTAATCTGGCTGGCATTACACTTGGAATATAGTTATATATCTAGCAACTACTGTGTCAGGTTATGCCTTCAAATACCACAAAAAAGAACTACAAGTTACATGTATTACCTCCAATGACTTGAAAAGTAGTGAATAGTAAGTACTGGTTCAGTTGGACTCAAGCTGCACCTCATTTAAACTGGGAACACTTTAGGTGATGACTAGTGGACTATGAGATTCACATTATTCAAACTGTAGCCAGAGTAAGTATATATTGACTCAATTCATTGTGCTCTGAAATTAATGAATACTGGTATATTTAAAAAATCAAGCATGAGCCAAGGATATTTATGCACAAGGTTTTGGTTTGTGTACACTTGACTTTGGTTTATGTGCACAGGTTTGTGTTTGTGTGTGTAAGTTTGTGTTTGTGCACACAGTATGCCAGATTGTGCATGCAAGCACTGCAGACATTGGCTTCTAAATCCACCAGATTTAGAGAGAATAAATAGTGGATAAAATGAAAAAATATACATACCTCTATCTGCAGATATGGGGAGAATATATTTGTAATATGTTCTACAATAAATCCAATCTTTATTTGCTGTATTTATTGTAAATAAATTCACATAATAACCATCAGAGAAATCAAGAATATACTTAAAATAAAAATACATCAATATGCCAGATATTGTTATGGCAGTTAAGCCTTTATCAGAGGTTCAAGGCAAAGTTTGTCAGTTCAGAGTTCTTGGGTTCATTATAACAGTGGTGAGACCACATGTTATGTTCTTGAGGTTCGGCAGTGGACATGCTTCCTGTTGTCAAGGACAGCTGTCAAGCCACTAAGTCTCTATCTAGGAGAAGCTGAGGTTCTGAGGAGCCTCTAGGCAAAGCCTAAGAGGTTTGAGTTGGTTCTGAGTTCAAAGGGTTGAGCAAGAATGAGAATAAGGCTATATTAGCCTAGGTCAAGCTGAAGAGCAAGACCA
Source organism: Nidularia pulvinata (assembly GCA_036937195.1). Classification (NCBI taxonomy): domain Eukaryota; kingdom Fungi; phylum Basidiomycota; class Agaricomycetes; order Agaricales; family Nidulariaceae; genus Nidularia; species Nidularia pulvinata. The sequence continues at coordinate 8,787 of JASFDH010001363.1, forward strand.
GAGTACAGAGCACTACTTATAGTAATCTATGATGGTCTATGCACAATTTACTAAGTATAACTACTGTTACTATTGGCTAGTCTAATATAGCCACTCATGTGACCATTGTTCTAAATAAAGAAAAAGATGTTGCATAGCAGGTTACTTGTAGAGGAAATCTGTAACAGATATGTTGTTGGAGAAAATAAGAATAAATCTGCCAGATATAGTCAAAGTGTCTTCTCAATCAAGCCACTGGATATATTGTGAATTTACTGAATCATGTGATTTTCATGTGAACTATAATCACTGTTATCTCCTCACTCAGACCATGGAGGCATCTGAGCTCCAGGACTGAGGACTACAATAGGCCATACATATACTTAGCATCAAAACACATCTGGTAATTATAAGGCCTTCCCACTCTCAATAATACTTGAATTTCTTGCTAACTGACTGTACATAAGTCAAAAGGTGAGAGTGGAAAGGCCTTATAATTACCAGATGTGTTTTGATGCTAAGTCCTACTGTAGTCCTCAGTCCCAGAGCTCAGACACCTCCATGGTCCAAGTGAGGAGATAATGGTGATTGTAGGTCACATGAAAATCACATGATTCAAATAAATTCACAATATATCCAGCAGATTGATGGAGAAGACATTTTGACTATATCTGGTGGATTTATTCTTATTTTCTCCAACACTATATCTGGAGTATTGATGTATTTTTATTTTAAATATATTCTCTATTTTTCTGATGGTTATTATGTGAATTTATTTACAATAAATACAGCGAATAAAGATTGGATTTATTGTAGAACATATTACGAATATATTCTCCCTATAGCTGGCAGATAGAGGTACATATATATTTTCATTTTATCCACTATTTATTCTCTGTAAATCTGGTGGATTTAGAAGCCAATGTCCGCAGTGAGGCCATGGATTGTGCGCACACCACCAAACTTTAGTTGTTTATGCGCAAATTGATTAAATGTGCAATCTGACCATCATAAAATGTATATTCCGACTATCATATTAGGCTTTCTATTGCGCTATGTATTTCAATATCTGGTTTTTGAGTTCCGTGATCGGTATGCGAGAGCTTGCCGAGAGCTATCAGTGTCGATGTTTTTTTAGCATGCACAGCACCGATAAAAGCTCAAGTCCATGGGCTTTGAAACCTAACTTGTTGTCATAAACGGTACATCGCTCAATGTTGAGCATTGAAAATTGAACATCGGCTCTCAGAAATCGTATACCAGAGCACTCTAATCCATAAGGCCAACATTATTGCGAGCTGAAAAGGCCGGTACCAATTTACATCGTTAGTGGAAATCGCCCCACTGGCACGCGGTCTTCTTCCTAAAGAACGAAAAAAAAAATTCGTGGCGCATCTTAAAAGGAGGGAGTCTTGTCGATAATATGGATGCTGTATGCAAATTATCGACACATAATCGCCGTTGAGTACTACATTCCAGCAAAATGGAAATGCGATAGCCATCAGCATTCTCTAGCTTCGATGTGCTCCTATTGCCTGTCAGTATGCCAAATGTGCGTCTATTGTGCACCACAGGGCATCTGATATGAGTAATAAGTATTCGAGGTATCAGATATCAGATGGCATCCATCAAATACTTAACTTAAAAGCCGTGTCATGTTCTTCATGCCAGATCTTGCCTGTATACACGGTTGAGCATTTCGCAGCGGTGAATCAAGCAGAAAGTTAGTGATAACGTCATAGCATGCTAGGAATAACAAGGCTGCACTAGACGAACCATGCATTGACCCTCGACATGAGCTCTTGAATCGGATTGATAGTTTACTGAGTAGTTACACAACTGTTAGTATTTTTAGATCAGTATTCATATAGCTCATAAGAATCATCTTTCATATGCCGCCACAAGCTCTCCGAAATGAACAGGTGACGTGGTACCTGTGAGCAGGCTTCAGACTGCTAGAAAGGAGCTTTCGTTCTCACTGAACCTTCTATGAGAATCCTACACTGTCTGCAGAACATATATTCGCGTTGGCATACAATTCCTCCTATTTACAAGGGAAATAGTATCTCCCTAATTGTGAAAAACAGGAAAGCAGAAAAATCGAAAGCTTAAAGTTCAAACGGGAGAACGAAAAATAATTTGGCATGGTCTCGATAGTATGTAGACCCGCCACCTCTGCTCGTAAGCTTTGAGATCGGGGCTAACCGGTCGGACCCATTACACCGATGTCAAGGCCATTGAGTACACTTTTCAATTCCGTCCACATTCTCCACTAGTAGATAGGAGTAAGCTCCATCATTCGATTGGTACGTCGATGTCACAAATAGCAATTCCCTCACTCCCCAAGGACTGAACGCAGATAAGCTGACTTAACTGGCCCACGATTGAGGACACTTTTTGCCAAGTAGTAAATGAAGTTATTCGTTCAAGTCCTCTTATAAGACCTGGGCCTTTAGAGCTGATGTAAGTACCAAATATTAGTAGTGCAATAAATGGGTGTTACAATAAAGGGTATTGTGGCCTTCGCTAAGTACGCGTCCGTCGCGGAACTCATTGTTGTATCATGTGCGGATTCTTACTAACAGATGCTGCCTGCAATTGCGGATATGGGGATTATTAACTTCAATGCTGATCTGTCTACCCCGTTCGAATTTGGAATTGGAGTAGTACTGTGAAGGTGTGCTCATGTGCGCGTCGTTCTTAGCGGACGATTACGAGACAAAGCCACTACCCGCCCAATTGACAACGATACCTGGCATCCCAAAAAGTAAATTTTTCCGAATCAACTCATGAAATGAAGCTGGAATGGTTTCGTTCTGGTCGATACATGCCCCAACCTTTATAAACTGAGTTGAATGAGGACCGTGCAAAAACATCACCTTACAGGATGCAGCTCACGTACTCAAATGGTACAGTTTGTGCAGTATGCAGCTTTGCCTCGAATTGACCTTTTAACGGTTACGACAAGGCACCCCTAATTTCAGTAACCTTCATAGACTCATCATCTTCTCAACTAGCTTGCTCCCTTTTTGTACAGGAAGCTATGCCATGCCCTCGGATGAGGTAAGCGCCACATAGGTACGTGAGGCCACTCGCATACAAATACGTCCTAGGGCACTGTTGATCGGATACTACGTTGTGATAAAAATCAGTCTATGGAGAACAGACTCTCTCCGATGAGTCAAAATTCTGGAAGCCTGGGATGACAGAAACTCCTGCGATCCATTCGGGGAAACTAGGGAGCAACTACTATAAAGTGCGCCTTTGTTTCATTTCTTTGCTTCCAATAGCTTCGTAGTCGGCTTATACCGCTCATACAATCTCCCAATAGTTCTATATTCACTCATGTCTCGCGTTATTATCACTGGAGCTGGCGAAGGTTCTCCTAATCGTCTTGAGATCCACGATTTCGTCAAGCAGGAGAAGCAATTCTCCTTGTATATCCAGGCACTTCGTATGCCCCCATTTAGCTGCTCCAGCGAGAAACATACTGATGCTTGCTCATACTTCTAGAATACATGTATTCTCACGATTCGCAGGACAACGTTTTATCGTTCTTCCAAGTTGGAGGAATCCATGGACTTCCCAATATTCCTTGGAATGGAGCGGTGGGAAGCAAACCATTCGATACTAACCAGCAGTGGGGTGGTTATTGCACTCACGGATCTGTGCTTTTCCCGACATGGCATCGTCCTTATGTCATGTTATATGAGGCATTTACATAGCAAAAACCAATCCAAATTATAGCTAACTCGCCGTTTTCTACAGCAAATCCTTAATCAGAGAGCCCAGCAGATTGCAGCAACGTATAAGGTAGATCAAGATAGCTGGAAGAGTGCGGCTATTGCATTGCGTCAGCCCTACTGGGACTGGGCTGCAAATTCAGTTCCGCCGCCGGAAGTTATCTCGCTCGACACGGTCACCATTACCACACATGATGGGAAGAAGACGCCAGTACCCAACCCCCTACTTCACTATACATTTCATCCCATTGACGCTTCATTCCCGAGTCCGTATAAATCGTGGCAGACAACTCACAGGCAGCCCAAGAGCAGCAGCAAGAATACCACGGACAATATAACGCAGCTACAGAAGTGAATAATCCTATATGATGTTTGCATTCACAACCTGTATTCACTTTAAATTTTATAAATAGGATCTTATCGAATGCGCAGAATGACATCACGACTGGAACATACGCGATGCTTACGCGCCTACATGATTGGACGTCATTCAGCAACCATACAACTGGGAACAGTACCGCTGCCAACAGTGTTGAATCTATTCACGATAGCATCCATGTTTATGTCGGAGGTAATGGTCATATGTCCAATCCTGCAGTTGCTGGTAAGCATCACAGCTTTTTGCACTGTATTCTGGGATCCGAATTAGTGTGCTGCCAGGATTTGATCCCATATTCTTCTTGCATCACGCCAATGTTGATCGGATGCTCTCATTGTGGTCTGGCCTAAATCCTGGAGTTTGGGTCAGCCAAGGAGATTCTGAAGATGGAACCTTTACCCTACAACCAGATATTGTTGTGAATGAGAAGACTCGTAAGAGACTCATATTATGTGCAAATAAGCTGGCGAACTGATTGGACATTGAAGCTCTGACGCCGTTCTGGAATGCGCAAACGACCTTCTGGGCATCTTCAACTTTGCACAATACTGCAGCGCTTGGATATTCATATCCCGAGTTTAACGCTTTGGATATGGGCAATACCTCCGCTGTTCAGAAGGCTATTGGGCAGAAGGTCAACCAATTGTATGGCAGCTCATCGCTTGGACTTTCGCCCGTCAGTTCATTAGCTGCAGTTCAATCTGCTTCCTTGAGCACTGCTGCAGAATCGCAGCTCAATGCATCTGCAGCGCAATCTTCTCAGCAGAACCTCGCTGCTTCAGTAATCAATCAGCCTGCCTTCGTTTCCTTATTTGCTGGTGGTGTCCCTTCCGTGACCCACAGCGAGCATACTGTTTCCTCTATCCCACCTCATTCTTCCACTAATGACTCTAATCAAATTTGGGACTGGACAGCGAGGATTGAGTTTAAGAAGTTCGAACTTGGTTGCAGCTTCGCCGTTCTACTCTTCCTTGGAAATGTTCCCGAGGATCCTGAAGAATGGCTTGTCAGCCCTAACTTCGTCGGCGCTCAGCACGCGTTCGTCAATAGCGCCGTAGACCGCTGTGCTAACTGTCAAAATCAGGCAGACATTGTGATCGAAGGGTTCGTGCATCTGAATAATCCGATCGCTCAACACTCTGGTTTGGCCACTTTCGACCTGGACGTTGTTAAGCCTTACTTGACAAAGGAGCTACTCTGGCGTGTTCAGAAGGTCTGCTCTTCTCTCTCATTATCGCTGTCCCATATTTTGAGTTTAGACTAATCATCTAAATTTAACAGGTTGACGGGACACCAGCTGACCTGCACTCGCTAGAGGTTAGCGTAATTGCTACACCTATGTCATTCCCTCCAGGAGCAATGTTCCCAATCCCTGGCAAGCCACAGCGTCATGGTAGCATTACTCACGGTCGCTCGGGGGGCAGTCGCCAGGCCTAGTCGTATCAGTAAGCCACTTGAAATATGCAAATATGGTTGTCCAATAGTGGTTTTCAGCATCTACTTCTCAGAAAGTCTACATGATTCCTTTCGTTTTTGAGATCTTGATGTAATATAGGCAATTATCAGTGGTAAAGATTTGTCTTTTATTTACGAGGATGTAAAATACTGTACCACAAATAGGATGTACCCAATTGAACTTTGTGTTACAAGGAAGATGGCAAGCTCAGGAAAACGAGAATACGGCAATAAATTAGAGGTAAACGCGTAATGAATACTGCACAAATAAGTGTCCTTAAGTACATATTCATGAGCCAAAGACTACATAATAAAACTAACGAGATAGTGGCATATGAAAGGCTCTGGTGTCATGTCTGGGACAAATTAACGCCTAATCGAGCATCAGCCAACGCCTGATTGAGCGTTATGTAGCACCCAATTAGGCCTTAACTAACGACAAATCGGTAACACCTAACGCTCATTTGGGATGCTGACAATATTTAATATTCACATCAATATGAAAGGAAAAATTGTAAAAAATGCATCTATTTGTCTCCAAAGTGACATGAACCACATTGGATTATAGGTAGAAATAAATAAATCACTCGAATTACCACAGTGGCATACAAAAATAATACATGTGGGTTTCACCTGCAATAAATTTAAACAACAACATATCTTGATAAGTAGTAACTTGTATGTTGTACGACACTATAATAAATATATCCCTGTAAAATATCAGAATGGAAAGTAGAAATTTAGTTAAGAAAGTGGAAAAATGCAAAACTGTAAAAGTGAAGCCTGCAAAGGATTTTTTCACAATGTGAATTTTACATAGATGATAATCCTTAATTTACAAATCATAACATAAGTTGAATTGTAAAAAATATCCAGTTATTGGGGAGATATCATCTTCTAAAGTGCATGATTCTGAGGGGCTAACTGTTAGGGCAACACTATCAGGATAACAAGGCCACTAACACCAAGCTTGAGCAAGGGGGGAGAATAGAGGGGTGAGACATCCAATGACTTGAGGTATCCTTT
>JASFDH010001364.1:0-15366 GCA_036937195.1 Nidularia pulvinata
TCATAAAAGCGGAAGTAGCAATACTATGGATATGAGAATAATAAGAGTTCTTGACACATAATAAAAGTAGCAGAAACGAGAGTGGAAGCATAACTGAGCGGAAGTGTACATAGAAACGATAATTGTATCGTGAGTGTCAAATAATAAAAACAATAGTTCGGCGTTTAGCGATGAATGGAGACGGGCGGAAATATCGGGAAATCATATCGGAGAGTGTCGGAAGATGTCGGAAAGGATCGTGGATGTAACAAGATTAGATCATGCTTCTGACATCTTTCCAACCATTTCCAACACCCTTCTGATATTTCCAATGATCACAATACCCTATTTCCTATTCATCTCATTACCATTTCCACATTTGACAATACTTTGATCTCTATCAGAATAATATTTTATTATGACCATTTTCAATATCCTTTTGACTTTGAGATTTGATTTCTGATACTTTATTATGATACCCAGTTTAATTATGATTCTGCCACTACTAGTTACCACTTTCAAATTAATTATACAATTAGCTATTGCTGCATTTAAGTAGCTATTTTTTGTCTTGTATCTGCAATCCAAATATTGACTAAGATACCAGTCTCTCTACCAAGTTTTGAGTCCCTCTCATATTCTGACTTCTGACCTCTCTCCAGTTCCTTTCTAGTTGACTTCAGTAAATTAGTATTGCCTCCATTGTGGTTCAGTATATTCCTGGAATATACTTGACCAATGGAATATGTTTTATCTATGGAATGTTCTAGAACATAGAACATTCTAGAATATGGAATATAGACAACCCATGTAACAGCAGTTAAGTCTTTGTTATAGGCTCAAAGTAAAGTTCTTTGGTTCTGGGTTCTTGGTTCAATATAAGACATGACTCCTATGACTAAGGAAAGCTGTCAAGTGACTAAGTCTCTTTCTGGGAGAAGCTTAGGCTCAATTAGCCTCTAGACTAAGTCTAAGAGGTTTGAGTTTGTTCTAAGTTCAAGAGATTGGAGTGGGTTTGTCAAAAAGGCTATATTTGTCTAGGTCAAGCTGAAGATCAGGACCTGAGTACAGAGGTCTACTTATAGTAAACTACAATGGCCTGTGCACAATATTCTAAGTATAAATACTGCTGTAGTTGGCTAGTCCAAATATGGCTACTCATGTGATAATTGTTAAGTGTTCCACCTGTCTACAGATGAAACACTCCTCATTCAATGGTGAACATGTAGGTCCTTGAGCATGTTGTGAAACACTTTTGTGCTGAACAAAGACTATCTCAGGAGTCTCAAGAGTTTGAGACATACCCAAAACATTAGATTGAGAAGGTGGGGTTGTAGGACCAAAAAATGAGGGGGTCTCGTTGTTCTGAGGATCTAAATTGATAGATATGTGACCTCTATGAGGTGGCATGACAGAGATAGCATGAGGAGTTGAGATTAGGCTGGAAACTGTTTCTACCCCTCTCACAGTCTGAGTAGTTCAAGGAGGAATGGTTGAAAAATTGGTGTCATGAGGATTGTGACCAAAAGACATAGACAAAATGGTAGGAACAAGGATGCAAGTTTGTTAATACTGTCATGAACTGGTCTTCCTGGGATATAGCCCAAAGGTTCTGGACAGATAGGTTGCATGAGGTCACCAGGGAGAAACTCTGGAGACTCCAGGAATATCTCTGGTAAATGCATTCAAGTGCTACCAGGGTATGAGAGTCAAGATAGGTGATGGCTTCAGCTTATGTGCTGTGCCTCCTTTGTTCCTAACACCCAATTTACAGATGAATGTGAGTGATAAGTTCCAGATACAATGATAGTCAATACTCAACTTCCTAACTGGAGATTTGGTCAGGAGGAATCTCTGGAGACTGTTGATCTCATTGAGCATGAATTATGACAACAAGAGGAGATTATTATGTAGAGATGAATGAGGAGAGTTCAAGGGTAGCTTTAACCACTTAGTAGAAGTGGAGAGACTAATAAAATTAACAAACTGAAGTACTACAATACATTCAAAGTACTTAAATACTAGAAATCTAAATAACCAGAGTAGATATGCAGTGCACTATAATCATACTAGTGCAATGGAGAAGTAAGTGGGTTAAGAATTAGAGAGCATATGACAAGGGCTCCAAAGTATGAATTGAATGGTAATGCAAAGAGATATACTAAAAAAGTATAGTGTGTGTGGCTGAAACAAAGTAAGTACAAAAATGGAAATGGACTGGAGTGAACCTGAGTAAATGCCAGTGGCAAGCTGAGAGCTAGAATAGCATTGGAATTGATTGTAAATGGTTTGGAGATGGCATGTACTGTGCTGTATAGGGATATGACACTTTCTCATTTCTTAACATAAAAATATGATTGCAAAATCATTCAAAGCTCTTGAATTGGACTATTTTTGTCTAAATTTATGCCTTGAAATACTGCTTGAGACTGGTCCAAACTGGTTTTTCATCAGTCTTCAGAATTCTCATGTTGTGAAAGACCAAAGACCAGACCACAGTTATGATCTTCATTGGGCTTGAGAATATCTGGTCATAATTGGTCTTGGTCTGGTCTGATCTCAGTCTTTTTACAGTCTTGTAACTGGACTTCTAGACACTATTTGGGAACAAGTCTTGGCAGTAAGTGCTAAAAGCCAGTACTTTTCACTTCTCCTTGGGTTCCATATGGATTCAAGGATTCTATATGGAATTCATGGAATTCCAGCTGGTTATCCAAATAATTGCTTAAATCCTTAGTGTTCATATTTATTTTATGTGGAATCTATCTGAAGTTCATAAATTGCTAAATTAGGAAATAATTAAATTGACATCTTGCATAAGTGTATTAAAATTAGAAAAATCATAGAAAATGCATAAATATATGTTAAAAATAAGAGAAAAATAGTACAAAATAACAGAAAAATAAGGAAAACATACCAAGAAAAAATGGATAGAAAGGAGGGTGGAAAAATATAGGAAATGCAGGAAATAAAAGGAAAGTGCATAAAAATGAGAGTACAAATAAAAATGAGAAAATAAAACCAAAAAAAAAAAGAACCACCTTCTAAATAACTTGATTCATTAAACTTCTTTATTTCATCTACTTATTACTACTAATACATTGAAATTAAAAAGGGAAAAAATAAAAATAAAGAATAAAACTAGAAGAATAAAAAGGATATGGTTGGGACATGAGGCTATTTTGGGGTCATGATCATGTATAATCATCATTGTTGTGCATCTATGTTGATCATGCATGAGTGCTGGCAGTGTGCCAGCATCATTATTGGTGGGCATACATGTAGGCTTCTTGGTTATTCATAGTTAGGCATCATTGTGTGTTGTCATCATCATGCATCATCATTGCCATTGTCATGTTTGTCATTATGATACATTTTTGTTGATTGTGCATGCATGCTGGTGTTATTGTTTTCATAGCTGGGCATGTGTGCATGCTGGTGGTGTGTTGGCATTGTCATTGGTGGGCATGCATGTGGGCATTGTTAGGTGTTAGCATTTTGCATACTGGTGTCATGTTATATCTGCAATCCTTTCTGACATCTTCTGACACTTTCTGACATTCTGCCATGATTTTTCAATATGCTTCTGATGTTTAACACATGTTTCCATTCATCACTAATCTCTGAAGTATTTATTATTTGATGCCCTTGATACAATTACTGTTTCTAGGTACATTTCCACTCAGTTACATCTCCACTCTCATTTCTGCTACTTTTATTATTGCTCATATCCATAGTATTGCTACTTCTGCTTTTATTATTACAATTAGTGATACTTGTATTTAAGTAGCTCTGTTCTGCCATTGTAACCTATGACCTCTAGTTCCTATTTACCTTTGGAACAAGACTTAACATGTCATTGTCATGCATCATTGTTGTTGTCTGTTACATCTGCAATCTCTCCTGACATCTTCCAACACTTTCTGACTCTGCAATATGATTTCCTGCTATGCTTCTGACATTTTCTGCCTGTCTCCATTCATTGCTAAACCCTAAACTATTGTTTTTATTATTTGATGTGGACAATACAATTACTGTTTCTAAGTACACTTCTGCTCAGTTATGTTTCTGCTCTTGTCTCCACTACTTTTATTATGTGTCAAGGACTTTTATTACTCCTCATATCCATAGTATTGCTACTTCCACTTTTATTATCACAATTAGCTATACTCATATTTAAGTAGCTCACTTCTGTACCATAGTCTCCAATCCAAATATCAACTAAGATCACCCCTAGTTCCTCAGATTCACTTCTGACCTTCCAACTCCTTTCTGACCTGCCTTCTAGTTGACTTACTTTGGCTAGTCTTATCTCAACCTTAACACTAGACTTGACTCTAGTTGTCAATATCGTTTTTATCTCTGACATGCTTCCAACACTGGTAATTATCTTCTGTCATGTGGACCACTTGTCTAAGTTAGAACCCACAAGAACTGAAAGGGTGCAGCACATAAGCTGAAGCCAACAGTTCTTATCTATAGCATTACAGTCAGAAATCCTTCTGATGTTACTTCTGACATTTCTCTGACATAGCACTATTGTAACCTACAACCTCTAGTTCTTATTCTTCCCTTTGGGAACAAGATCTGACATTGTCATTGTGCATTGTTTTTGTTGTTGTTGTTGTTGTTGTTGTGTGTCATCATAAAAATTGTGCATTATTGTTGTGCATCATCACCCTCATTGTTATCATTGTCATCAAGCATTGTTATTGTCATGTGCTTTTGTCATCATCTTACATGTGTGCTGGTATCATCATTATTGTCAATGTCAGGCATCATTGATGTGCATGCTGGTGTCATCATCATGCATTGGCACATGCTATACTTTTCATAGAATACCTCTCTACATTAACATTCAATTTGTATTCCTTAGTTTTTATCATATGCTCTCTTTCTATTGATCCACTTACTTTTCTATCTGACTAGCATGATTTTAGTACTTAGTGTTATTACTCTGGGTACTTACATTCTTGGTATTTAAGTGCCTCAAATGTATCACAGTACTTCAGTTTGTTAATTATTGTGTTTAACATCCTTACTCCGCTCTACCTGATCAACCCTTTCTCATCATCATATTTTGCACTTAACAAGATCTCTGGTCCCAGAGATCCCTCCTGGCCAAATCTATGGTCAGGAAGTTGATTATTAATTGTTCACATTCCTGAATCATCATTCTCTGATATTTGTAAATTGGACATTAGAAACAAAGGAGGTGCAGCACATAAGCTGAAGCTGTCATCCATTTTGATTCCATAATCCTTGGTAGTGCTTGAACATGTTTCCAGATATATATCTGGAGTCTCTGGTATCCCTCCCTGACCCTACCATGTCTTCTATCTGCTGGGAACCTCTAGGCTATACCCTGGAAACAAGTTTGTGACAAGTTGCAGATGTGCTAAATATAGTAACTAGTATCTGGAATCCCAGGGAAGAGCTGGTGCATGTCTGGATGGCTAAGTCAGAGCTGAAAGCACCTATAGCATAGCCATGCAGCTGAGTCAAGACAGTGGAGCAGTTATTTGGAAACAGGCACAGAACATAACATGTAATCACAATGCAGAGTGCATGGATATCAAGTTTTGCTCCTAAAGGCAAATAGAAACTATAAGTCATAGTGCTATGTCAGAACATGTTGGAAGGAATGTCAGAAAGATTCCCAACCATAATACTAAGGTTAAGAACTGTTGGCCTAGTGTTGGGAGCAGAAAGAAGTTGGAAGTCAGAAAGAAAATGGGACTTAGAGCTTAGTAGATAGGATCTTAGTCAATATTCAGTTTGAAAGCTAGTATACAGAACTGAGCTACTTAAATATGAGTATTACTAATTATAATAATGAAAATGGAAGTAGCAACACTATGGATACAAGGAATAATAAAAGTTCTTGACACATAATAAAAGTAGCAGAAGCAGAAGCAGAAACATATCAGAGTGAAAACATACATAGAGATGGTATTGTATGATGAGTGTCAAATGAAATAAAAAATAGTTTGGAGTTCAGCAAGGAATAGAAACAAGTGGAAATTGTCAGAAGTATATTGGAAATGTGGTGGAATATCAGAAGAGTGTCAGAAGAAATTATGGCTGTGACAATGGACACAGTTGAAATATCATGCAGGAAGAGTGCTGTCATAGTGACAATACATGGGCATGCTGCACTATAAGAATAACAATAATATTGTGGTACTCTAGCTAAGAAGGAATCCTGCAGTTCTCCATTGGGTCTGCACCAGAGAGACAGTAAAGTGGAAATATTCTGAGTATGCCCAAGATTCTGAAGAAGTGAAACCTTATAAAAGATGTAGCAAATTGGCACAAGAAGCCTGTCAACCATTATAAACATTCAATCCACAATGGAGATTCCTGAGACACTAGCAGACTACCAATGAATCTACTAGTGGCTTGTCAAAAATAGAAAGAGGAGGGTATATAAATACCCCAGGGCAAGGCCATGGAATAATAATAGTGATTTTGCCTACATCCTCTCACAAAGTGGTTTGCAGTGATGAGCATAATAGCTCCTGCAATTACTAAGTAAAAGGATTCCCAGCCAACCTTTATTCCATTAGAGTTTTGGTGTCTAGCTAGATTTAGACCTCTGAGAGTGAAAACCATTTATACACATTATTAAGAGGGAAGGGGGATTGACCTGAGACAACTAAGGTCTAGGGGACCAGTTCTGAAGTGTTTTGCAAATTGCAAAGTATTAAGGGAAAGGAAGCTCATCCCTACAATCAGAGAGTTTTATTGGGGTTTGTAAGGGAATGAAGACCACCCATTGGAATTTGTGAAGTTTAAAGAAAGCAAGTCCATCTCTGGACATCCTTTAAGTGGAGTATTTGAATTCTAGAGAAAGGAAAACCATTTCTATGAGTCTGCAAGATAGATTAGAGGAAAGGAAGGTTATCCTCTATATCTAGCTTGAACACTGCCATCTATCAGTTTCTATCCTAAAGTAGACCCTAATATATAACTTTTCAAATACAGCTTATGTCAGACTTGCCTCCACAAACTTAAGAGGGTTATGAATCATGCTACTCAAAAATGAAGTATAAAAGAATTGGTTCATCCACTCCCTCCATGATCAAGCTTAGTCTAGAAAATATCATATTGCCAGCATTATGTATGCTGAAGTTGCTTTGGTTTTGCTCAAATGTATTTTCCAGGAACCAAGAGCATAAGTGATTTTAATGACTGTCATCTTGAATGTCTGTTCATATCATCCATTTGTTTAGAACCAGATGGACCAAGCAATTCACAACAGATAATGTAAGGAGAAACAGCTGTTGAGGTTTCGAAACATGTAGAAAAAAATATCAATTAATAGCAAAAGAGATAAGAAGGGGAAATCTGGCCAGAATTCAGGGAAAATTCTGACAGTCTAGTGAAGTCCCCCATTTTGTCGAGAATAGTGCACATTAAGTAAATACATTTGCATGACCATTATTATTCTGCTGGAGATGCACAAAAATTTAATTTCTCATAACTTAAACGCTTGAAACATGTGATCGTGAACATCAAAAAAGTAAAGAGCTGTGACTTCCTCCCATACCAGAATACATCCTCACAAACCAACACGTGTCTGCCGGCATATGAAACAGCTAACCGTAAAGTCTGCATAACAGCGGCTAAATAGTGAGGTGAGATGCATATTACTAAACATAGAAAGAATAGATGGGAATGGAATCGTTTATACTAACCAATTTTCAACAAACTTAATGCAACTCTGAGAGGATCATGAAAGCCTTACATATAGCTATACACCTTTTCGGCATGGTAATATGTATCGTAGCAATAAAAATACAAAGGCTACTTCAACAGTACCAGAGTTACTAATGAAATCTGAGTCGTGCAATGGTTTTGGATCCGGACTGGAAGTAACTAATTTGACCAAGATCCAATTCAACAGAGCAAAATATTAAGCACCTTCAAGGGATTCGTATGTAAAATGCCACTCAGTGCGCTAGTATCTGTATGTACTTTGTGACGTAATTGTTGCCCACTATTTTTTTTCATACAGCATCAATGGATCCTTTCTCCTTATGCCAGTAGTATTGAGGTCCACAACGTAGTTATCGTCAAAGACTTCGTCGTCGTCGTCGTGCATTGACGCGTACATCTTGTAAGAATGGGGATTCAGGCCAAGATCTCGGCATATCTTCTTTTTGATCTTGCCTGATGGGACGATACCCTTTGGAAGGTCACCGCTGGTCTTGGGAATGGGGTTCCAGCCAAGGCCAGGATCATTTTTGTCAACTGCTTTAGCAGCATCGGTGACATCTATGTCGTTACTGTGCTTGTCGTTGACACGGAACCAGTCTACATCGAAGAAAATTCCATTAGCATAGGCTTCTACTTCGGCTTTAAAAACAAAAATAAAAGCTGAGACGACTCACAACCTTTCTTGTTGGGAAAATCAGAGTGATAATCACGGTCATGCTCATTGCCATTCTCGGCATCGGACCCATACTCCGTGCTTACTGAATCGTACCCCTCGCTATCGCTCGAGGTCATGGTGGTTCACGGGAAGCTGAAATGAAATGCAAAATAATTCTTATCATTTTATAACTACGCGGAACGCCCAATCCACATTTGGAGCCAAGTTCTGTCAGGCTGAATGCTCGTATATGCGTCATGGGATCGAGGAAGAGTGTCGAAATAGTACTTCATGAGAGTAAGATGTCACTGATTAGGCTTACTCCAGCTCGCAACATTCCGGCTGCCCTTCCAGGTATGTTATTCCTAGAAGTTCAACTCTCAGGAATGTGGTCATGCGGCTTCTCGTCAATGCTCCCTGTCGAGGATATAAATCATCCGGTACCTGTTGAGCGTCTACACGTGTTATTTTAAAATAAGAGACGCCGAGCTGCTGAGGACCACCTAGGCAGCAGGGTTTCAGATGATTTGCCTGGGTTTGAGGACTTTAGTGGCTAGAGGAGACCATTAAGGTCAAAACGAAGGAAATATATTGATTCCTGTATTTAGGAATTCGTCCCTCTTGGTATGCCAATCAATTTCTATGTTTTTGAGAAACGCTTTGCTGATGCTGTATCGCAGATTGCAGACGTACTTGATGTTTCGGTAGTTGTACCAGCTACGCAATCCGGAGACAAAATTAAATCTTCTAGTGGACTTTCAGAGAATTGTGGAAAGATAGGATGGAAATTATATAGTAAAGAACATTCCGCAACTCCAGATACGTTAGCAAGCAATGTGAGTGTATCATGAAATTCGAGTTCCATCGAGGTTCTCGGTATTAAAAATATTGAGCGCAGTAATTAAATATAGAAAGTTATTCTTATTACTTGTCTATCGACGAGATAGTTTATATTCCGAAGTACACTGTAACTAGATACTTCTACAATATTCTATATAGTGAAGATGAGTAAGGAAATTACTAAGAGAATTAGTAAAAGATTCACAGCCTCGGTGAGTGGATAAGTATCGGAATAGTAATTGTGCCGGTGGACTAATTGACCACTAATTTTCCAACAAAAAATGATCTTTAAGCGCCAACTACCACGAAAAATAGATTTGAAGCGCACACTTTGCGGAGAATGCATGGTAAACGTCAACATCGGAGAAGGGGCAATATTAGCGCCCCCATTGTCGCAGGAGATTTGATAATACTGTGAACCTTCGATCATATGCCTGAAGCGCTAAATTTTCACACACATGAGCTTGATGATGCCATGATTAAGTCGGATGGGCGAAAGTCCCGAACTCCCTTTGTAGACCAGACACAGACAAGCCCAAGCTGCGGAGTCCAAAGGTGCTTGAAAATAACAGTTATATAGATAGCCTCGGTATGAGCGTGGGTTGGGTATACCAGGGTCTATTTACATCGAGGAGAATATGGAGGCAAGCGAGCAAATATGTGACTCGAGAGGAAGAGTCGTCGCGGCCAGGTGGTTCATATATAACTGGGGATCGACGTAGCGGAAAGAGATACGAATTCATAGAAGGTTGCGCCTAAAAACAGTATATGCTTGAGAGATGAGCACTTGGTTCGATGGCTGGACGGTGGACAGTGAGCGGAATCGCTGGTGAACATCGTTGATGTTCAAGTTTTGCAGCTACAGTAATTAAAGAACGATAGACCCACTTCGGTTTTTTTGTGTTCACCGCCTTTGTTTAGTTTTGGAGCAGGGGACAAATAGTACTAAACCAAATGCGGAAATTGTAGTGGCACCATACGCTGCCTCTGGGCAGGGCTCTCATGTTTGTGCTATCATTATATAATGATAGCAGCTGCCAATAAGATCGCCCAAATGGCTGCTGCTATCATTACGTAATGATAGCAGCATCGTTATGTAATGATAGCAGCTGGCCAATAGAGTGAGTTCATCCAAAAGTAGATATTATATAATGATAGCAGGTGGCCAATAGAATCTGTCCATCCAAAACTAGATATCTGTTCCCATCTGCCAATCTATCTTTGCTGTCTAATTGTCATAAGTCCGAATTTCGAAGTGCAATATCTCTGCCATTTCCTGACCGATTTTTATAATGTGAATCTCATACTCAAGCTATTTTTAAGTGCTCCAGGAATCCTGAATATCAAGGCACTATGTGCGGCCTACAACTGTCAGCATTAAATATAGCCTCTCTACTCTCCTAAACATTGTGAATGTAATATCTTCCCACAAAAGTGCCCTAAAATCTCGAAATAACTTCCTATATCCCTGTATAATAGGGTTACACATCATATCTGAAGCACTGAGAAAGTGGACTGCTCATTCTAACACTACACAAACCTCATTCTTTTTATGCTCCAGCTTAATAGGTTGAATATCTTTATGCCTAGCCACTCTGAAATTATAAACTAAATTTTGATCCAAAGTTGTATTGTGTATCTATATGATATGAAAAGCCATACATGAACAGAAGTCACCTAACATTGCTGTGAAATTCTCAGCGCATTTTCTCCATTTTAAATAATAAGTTGAACATCAACACACTCATGCATCATAAAATTATGAACCAACTTTAACTACATGCCATTAGTACATCTTAATTACATACTAAAAGTACAAACAAAATAGATAGTGCCTCATGCTTGTACAAAATATTCTTGTATTTTTCTGCTCCAGCACAGTAAGCTCAGGATCTGTCTCTATATTTCTCAGAATAAATTATTTAATAGAGTAAATACCTAGGTCTATAACATATCTGAATCAAATTACAAACTAGTTTCTCTGTTATTCTGTCTGTGAAATAGCAAGTGCATGATTTGAGCCAACTTGATATATCTCACCTCATTTATCCTTGTATATCAAAGATCATCTTCTGACAGATTTTACTCTTCTGAGGATGAAGCTATATAACAAGGCATTGATGATTCATTTTTTGCTAGCTTGAATGAGGATGAAGCCATAGTTCTGGATGGTATTCAAGTTCAGTGTAAGCCTCAATTATATTTGGTCTCTGGGTAGTACATGAATAATATCACAGTGGAGCTTCTGCACAGAATTCTACTAATTATAATTTAATTAACTATGCAATGGATGTATATACCAGTGCAATACATATGATTCTAGGTTAGATGCCAAGCAATCAGATTTGATAGCATTATATTCCTTTCTTTTCCCTTCTTTCCTTTTTCCTTTTTGGGATTTTATTTTAAAGCACCCACAAACATGAGAGCCCTGCCTGCCTCTGGAGTAGACACACCACCTCCACTATACTACAGTGCTTTGCATTGCTGTTTGCACAACCATTTTGCCAAAATTGCCAAAATCATGTTTGTAATTGTATGTTCTGTTATGGACCCTGTCAGATTGTCATGCCTCAGGTCCCAGATCTGCTGAGTTGCTGCCGAGCACATCAGGAATTTTAAAATATCTCACTTCCAACCATCATGGTGCCTCAGATATCTGATGAAATGCTTGCCCAGATCATTGTTTGGCATGACAAGCAGCATCTTTCACCACAAGAGATTGCAGACCATGTGTTTCCCAGCTTTATGATGCAAGATAAAATGATATTCTTGCATCTTGGTAATCCATCTGGCTTGTCAATGGTTTGGCTTCTGTGGCTTTCAGAAATATTCAAGATTTTTGTGATCTGTGAATATTTCAAATACTTCCTTCACTCCCAGGAGGTACTGTCTCCATCCTGATAAGCCAATCATGATAGCCAGCATTTCTTTGTCATAGATCTCATGGTTTTGTTCTGTAGAACTTAATGCATGAGATATAAATGCAATTGGCTTCCATGTTTCATCTGGCTGTTTCTGGGACAAAGCTCCTCCAGTGGCATAGTCTGAAGCATCAACTTCTACTCAGTATTGACCATCATCATTTCGTATGGCAAGCACCAGTGCTGTTGTCACCTGTTCCTTTAGACCTTTGAAAGCTTCTTCCTATCAGTTGTTCCAGGACCATGTTGCATTCCCTGTTAGTTCTGTCAATGGCTTTGCAATATTTGCAAATCCTTTGATGAATCATTGATAGAAGTGCATGAATCCTAGGAATTGTTGAACATCCCTTTTGGACTTAGGAGTTGGCCAGTTCTTTACCCCTTTGACTTTGGCTGGGTCCATGAATGCTTGGTTGCATGAGACTAACAGTGCAAGGTATTCCACCTCTGTCTGTTTGAATGTGTATTTTTCCAGTTTAAGGAATAGCTTGTGCTTTTATAGTTTCTGAAGCACTCACTTAACAATGATCTCATGTTCTTTGAGTGTTGCTGTGAAGATCAAGATGTCATCCATGTAAATGATAACATGTCCATCATCCATTTCTTCCTTGAATATAGTGTTCATCATTGTTTGGAATGTTGCCAGTGAATTGGTAAGGCCAAAGAACATTATGAGCAGTTCAACCAACCCTCAATTTGTTCTGAATGCTGCCTTCCATTCATCTCCTTCCTTAATCTGTACATTATTGAAGCCCCATTGAACATCCAGTTTGGTGAAGTACCTTGCCCTCTGTAGCTATCAACAAGTTCTTGGATAAGTGGTAGTGGGTAACAGTTCCTGACTGTGATGTTTTTTAGCCTTCTATAGTCTTGTACCAGTCTCAATAAGCCATCTTTCTTTTTTACAAAGAAAAAGGGAGATGCCATAGGAGATTTTGACAGTCTAATTGGTCCTGATTCAAGGTTTTCAGTAAGGAAGGTGAGAATAGGAACTAGAGGTCATAGGTTACAATAGCACTACATTGGAGAAATGTCAGAAGTAATGTTGGAAGGATTTCCGACTGCAATGCTAAAGATAAGAGCCATTGGCTTCAGCTTATGTGCTGCACCCTTCCAGTTCTTGTGGGTTCTAACTTAGACAAGTGGTTCACACAGTGGAAGATAATTACTGGGTGTTGGGAGAGTGTTGGAAGTGATCAGAAGATAATGATGACTAGAGTCCAAGTCTGGTGTCAAGGACAGGTTAGGACTGGTTGATGTAAGTCAACTTGAAGACAAGTCAGAAGGGGGTTAGAAGGTCACAAGTGATTCAGAAGGACTAGAGGTGATCTTAGTCATTACTTATATTGGAGACTATGGTACAGAATAGGGCTACTTAAATATGAGTATTGCTAATTTTAATAAAGTAGCAATACTATGGATATAAGGAATAATAAAAGTCCTTGACACATACTAATAGTAGCAGAGACAAGAGCAGAAGTGTGACTGAGCAGAAGCATACTTAGAAATGGTGATTGTATCATGAGCATCAAATAATAAAAACAATAGTTCAGAGATTAGCAATGAATGGGAATGGATGGAAAATGTTGGAAGCATGATGGGCAATTATATCACAGTGTTGGAAGGTGTTGGAAGATGTCAGGAAATATCACAGATGTAACAGTATTTCTCCCTTAAGCCTGAGCCCTCAAGGGATTGATCAGAAGTGTTTGGCTTCATTTGGTGGAAAAATTTTCTGGCACATAAAAGGTGGACAGCAGTAGGGTGGTCATCAAAATAAACCTTTTAACCACCCACATCCCTGCCCACTAAGCCACTGCCCAGCATGTTGCCCTCTACATCCCAGAATCCAGCATCACTCAAGGAGCACAAGCAGCTCAAGATAGAGTTAGAGTTTCTCCAATTGGTGGAGGAAGAAGAGCAGGAGGTGCAGTGCTTAGCAGAAGAGGCACATAAAGCAGAGGTGCAGCAGTTGGCAGAAGAGGAGCAGAAGAATGCAAATGCCAAGGTGAAAGCCAAGGACAAGGGCAAGACAGGGGAGTTGAGCAAGGTGATGGCACTGGTGGAGACTGGCAAAAAAAGAGCACACTGTGGTCAGTATCACTCAAGTGCTAGCAGTGTGTTGCCAAGGACTTGGTGTGCAAGGAGGAGCCATAATTCATTAGTTTTCTTTTGATTACTTTGTGATATGCCCCAGGTGGATCTACACCTAAACACTGAGGAAATACTACATATCAGCATCTAAATGTATGATATTTGGTGAGAACATCTAGCTACAACAGGACAGAGTACAGTAATAAAGTTCTAAGTACTGGAAAGAACAGGCTAGCTAGAACAAAGGATAACACAGAGCATAGCTGCGCTGAATATAGCACTGGCATTTGAAACTCAAGGGGAACTGATACAGCTAAGCTGTAACTGAGAGCAGCTATAGTGCAGCAGAACCGAAGTAACAGTGGTGTTTGTTTGGCTTCAGACATGAGCCCTAACAATGACATACAACATAAGAATAAGAAACATAGGAGAGCATCACACAAAAGTGGAACTGATGGATGAACATAGACAGATGAGACATAAGATAATATTGAGTAGAATACACAGGCCTATACTAAGTCAGTAAGAAACCTACAAGAAATGGAAAGATGATAAGTAAGAAAGGCACAGAGGAACAAAGCGCTATCTGTATTAGTCAGGCTCCGAAGAGGAGAGCAAAATAGAAGAGAACATCTCTGGTGAGACACTCTCCTGGAGAATAAATATGAATAAACAGGCAAGCACTAGTAAGCAAAGCCCGAAATACAAGTGAACCAAAAACCAGACCAAGAGATGGGCTAAGAATAGCCATCAGGATGAGATAAAAGCCCGAGGATAAGGAAGGCCAAGGGTAACAGGGATTTTGCCCCTGTTCTCTCACAACACAGTCTGCAGTGACAAGCCCATCAGCTCCTGCCATGCTAAGTCAGATAATTGAGCAGATTCTGGTTTGGTTTCAAAATTAGAAGTGCTAGCTAGATTTAGCCATTTGAGAGGAAAAACCACCTTATACCATAACTTAAGAGAACAACAAACTGAGTACCATAGAACAACATCCAGGACTAAGTCCTGGAGGCTTATTAGTGATTTGAGAAGTCTGAGGGAAAGGAAGACCATCCCTTTCAGCTTCATTGGCAAAAAGTGCGATTTCAGGAGAAAGGAAGACTATCTCCTGGGATCCTTGCTTAAGGACAGAAGGAAGACCACTGTACC
>JASFDH010001365.1:0-15359 GCA_036937195.1 Nidularia pulvinata
GTTTCAACGAAGCCTCGTCCTCCTCCTTGATAATTGCCGCGATAAAGACGGTATGAGCGTGTGCTATGGGTAATAATATGATCCAGCGGTGCCAGATTTTTTTATCTTGGCTGACATGGATTTCAAACCAATTTGCAATCTGTGCACGCTCAGTCAATGACAGGCTTCCAACGTACGGGACAATCTCTTTCTTGAGATTTTTTTCCCTGGCTTCGGTCCATTGCTTTGCCGGTATGTCCTTGTTGTCAACCGCCTCCGGTTCTCGAAGAAGTTGTTGGAGTACTGTTTTTGAATGTATTAAAACTTTGTGAGTACGCTGGTTGTAAGGAACCAATGAGGGGTCTTCGAGGATATCTTCAGAGTTTGGGACTTCCCATAAATGTGTCCATTTTCCGAGCTGGATGAATTTCAGTATCAGTTGAATTGGAAAGCTGAACTAGTTAAATTAAGTACCCGTATTTTTCGCTGTCCAGTCCTATCATCCCAGAGCGAATCAACAATATCTTCTTGACTCACTATTGTGATTGTGTCCGTTATTATCCCTGGGTCTTTAGAATCACATCCTCGCCACCATCGAACCCTCCATCGCCCATTGCTCTCAGAATGGATGACACGGACTGGGTACCAGAAATCCCCATGATGTACCAGTGCTCCACGTCCACGCCGAAGCCATTCTTTCAGAGGCTTTTTGGTCATAGTGCGCGCCTCCGTTTGTCTAAAAAATAACTTTTGCTCGGAAACTCGCGTTGATGTCTTGGTTTTTTTGCGACGCCTAGAGCATCCAAATTGCAGAAATCACAGAGGAATTGGTCCTTTTCACCCTGTCTGTCTGCCCGACCATGCTTCTGACAAGCAATATAGGACCATCCTCAACAATTGTCGCATTGTATTGTTTCACCGTCCTCCTCTAACTCCATCGCCATGGCCGGACGGTCATTTAATCCCTTGGCCACATATTCAATTGTTTTGGTGGACATTGTCCATGCTCTACAATCTTCTAGGTCCAGTAGTCTTAAATCATCCGAGTTGTAAGAGAATTTAGGGAGCTCATTAAGATCTAGTTGGATGAAATTGACATCGAAATATTTGGATAACACCACAAGGCACAAATCGAAGAAGTCGTTCTGTGCTTTTCGACCGCCTCTGAGACGATAGATGACGCTGTGAACCAAATATCCGGCAGGAATGTTGGCCATTTCTTTGGAAAGATGTGTATCATATGTTGCACCGATTTCTGGGGGCAAATAGAAAAATACGTGGCAGGTTGCGTGCTTGCGTGCGCCTCTGACACGCAACTGCATGCAATATTTGTACAGACATAATAAGAGCGAAATTGAGCAGTAACCTGCTTAGATCACATGATTGGTCCAGAAAACTCCCTAGCTAGAACATATTTGATAACATTTCGTGGCTGCTGACTGATTTTGAGTAAAATTTCGTGAAGGTTATTTAAGGCCAAATTGAAGGTTACATGAGACCATTGGTCCCTGGTATACCACTTCCAAATCAGCCTTTCAACCATCCACTGCATATGTGTTCTATTATTAATAAATAAATTTGTATACTGAACCCCAACGATAGAAACCCAAGCTGATAGTCATATATCAGCCCAACCAGCAGAGCCGACACTCTATCTTCGCACAACAGATGGTCATTTTGAGCCTGTAAAATTAGAGAAATCTCATCCTCCTGTTAGCCAGCCACCTCTTTAGTCCAATATGGTCCCTGTTTCCAGTCAGGTTCCATGGGATGGGTGGCCAAATAGCATATTTCATCGAGATTTCACTCTTGAGGAATTCAAAGAAACAGATAATCTCAAAATTCATTGGGCTAATCGAGGAACAGGTGGAGATCGTACTGGAAATGAACATGCGCTGACATGGGAGAAGGGAAAGAAAGCCATGAGACACTGTCTAGGTGTATTTGTCTGCGACAACGACGATTGCAAGCATATCACTAGGCCGAAAACCATCTCCTTGGAAAAACAAATTCAATGCCAGGGAACACTGTCTGTCCTCATGGATGTCGACGTTGATAGGGATTGTCTGAATATTTTAGAGGAAGAAATATTCGAAAATTCTGCTCGAGGTGGGATTGCTGGCATTTCCAGTGGGGATTACATGCTGGAGACCATCAAACTTATCAATACAAATGTATTCCGCAGGAATGGAGTCCTGGCAATAGAGAAGGAAGTGAGGCCGAGTTGGATGTGAGTTGTTTCGGATTTTTAATTCTCGAAAAATTGACGGAAACCATTATTTTAGCAAGGACCAAGTTATATCACTGAAGCGACTGCCGTCAGTCATCCCATCCTACCAAAAGCGAGACCGAAACCAAGGCCACTTAAGAGGAGAAAAATAACAGAGTCAAGTTATATTTCGGTTACTGAAGTAAATCAATACTAGTCCAATGAGTATGCTGCGTTACTGTACGTACAATATACATATTTCCTACCCATCTGAAAGTCTGCCTTACTGCACACAAGTTAACAAGAACCTCATCTGTGTGTCACGCAACTTCCTTAGGTGCACACAAATCTCACGCAAATCTCACGCAGATCTGCTCAAGTGCATGCACGCGCATGCAAGGCACGCAACCTGCCATGCATTTTTTACCATGCCTGATTTCTTGCACTAGAGTTCCGCCATGGGTAAGCCCATTGTAAGTATAGACAAATCCGTGCCTCGTGGTATATCTTGCAATGAAATGGCTACTTGCTGCGTTAAATAAGGTGAAGCCAACAAGGTCATAGACAAGTCCACGATTGTCCTTAGGTGGCTTGCCGAGCAGTAGAGATAGAGTTTCTGGAAAGTTCCAGGTATTTTTTGCGTTTGAATCCACCTCAATACCCAGAATGATAGGCAACAAAATTATCAACTCTTTGAAGCTGAAGCATTGCCTGGGCAGAGTGGCTCTCCGTCCTTTGACTGCCAACAGGTTTCAGCAGGGGTTGGTACCTTATTAATGGCAATGAGATCAACAAAAAAATCCTTGAAATGGCCATCATATCTCGCATGAAGTTCATCAGTGACATAGTGCTCTGTTTTTCGATGCAGTTGGACGATTTCAACATGGGCTCCTCTGATCTCTGGAGAACCAGTGCATTGGTGTAAATCAAAATGCCAGCCATAAAAATATGAGAGCACCAGTATGGACCCAGGAAGAAACTCCTGTCAAGGGTGACATCTGACCACACACTATTGTCCATGTCATATGCAAAGCAATTTCAGAGCCATTCAAGGGCAGGGTATTCATTGCTTGTTTTGCCCATCCATGGGAAACATCCTTGTGGGTATTCAGAGAGTTCCCTGCATTGTGAAGCTTCAATCATTATATCTTCAACACTGAGGTTTCAATTGTGAAGCTGGGCAGGATGAACAAGGTATGTGTACTCTGTGTTCATCCAGTCTGTTATTTCATATTGGTCTCCTGACCAACTAGCAGTAAAGCATTTAGAAGGTAAAATACTGGCATTCAATGCTTCTTTTGGGGTGAAATAGCTTTTGAACATTGTTGTTGAGTAGGAACAGATATTGTTTGTATGAGTATGAATCCACAAACCCTTGGTTGTATGTTCTCTATTTAATTGCATTGCACCAACATTGATATGCACTGCTTGGGCAGATTTTGCATGCTGTTCTGCCTGAGAAATGCATACTGATGTAGCATTTAATTTATGAGCTTTTTCAACATTTCTAGAGCTGCAGTTTCAGCTCTCATGGCCTACTTCTTTGCATGTGAAGCATTGATTCTCAGCCCTTAATCAATCATGCTCCTCCCTACTCAGTTTATTAATTCTGTCTTAATGCTTTTTGAACCCATTTACTGGTTTCTGACTGCAGAAATATGATTAGAAAATGACTTCTGATTTTTGCTGGGAGTTGAGGGTTTGCATGAATTATAACCAGAATTATTACTATGCTGATTATTATTTTTGTAGTGTTGCAGACCAGTATCACAGTTGGAAAATTGACCCCAAGTTCTACCAAGAACTCTTCCTGCAAATTGGTTACTATTATGTAATGAGGCATGAGCGAAGGATTAGAATAGTGTCTTTGTCAGAATGTCAGGTGCAGATCAATTCCCTGCTCCTGCCATCATGACATTTGTCTGTGGAGAGCTGCCTATTGTCAAGAGCAGCTCCCTCTGCTCCTTTTTATGCAACTATTCTATACCTACAATATAACACTCCATATTATTATCCCTCTAAAACCATTATATCATTGCACACACACTCCTTGACACCATGGCACAGCATGTTCAGTGAGACCCTCACCTCAAGGTCTCCCCTGTTTTTTTGACTGAACATTACAAACCAATGCAAGTCCTCATGAGAAACACTGGTGCAACAAACAAGGATGCACTCCTCATGCTCACCCAAGCATGGATGCAGGAGAATGCCATGAGATGAGAGGCATGGACCAGGCAAATCGAGGTAGAATAAGAGGAGTCAGAGGCAGCAAACCAACAGTCAAGGGAAGCAGAAGAGCAGCAGCAACTACAGGAGCAATCTGAGAGAGAGAAGAAAATTTGTACCAAGCTACCAAATTTTGATCACAACCTGTCAGTTGACAGCTCCATTACTCCTTGACCTTCCTCCTATGCCATAAACAAGGTCTCAAACTTTGAGTACATGGAGCTGTGGTATTTCACACAGGAAGGCTGCACCAATGCCATGATCACCTATTGCACAGAAGCTGATGTCATCTTTGGCATTAGTTGAGTAGGTGATCTTGTTGCTCTACATCCTGTAGCATCAGTCCAAGCTTCAAGGCATGTCATCCAGGATGCAGACCTCTCATGGGACCAGTTCATGTATGCAAACCATTTGTTTACCAAGCATATTCTCAGTGCAGGGTGGCCAGAGGCACATATGAAGGCTCTGCTCCAGTTCTTTGTCAACCTCAAGAGCAGTGCTTATTTGGACTGTACACATGGCAAGAAAATCATCCTTACCTACCAGGCCCACACTAGGCACAGATGGATGGATGCTATGAAGGAAGGCAATGGTCCCATCTTCAACATCATGATCATCAATACCATTTTGATAGAAACAATTCAGAGTGAGTTGTGGAGCAATATCAATGCAGAGTCTCAGCATCTGGTCAGTTTGGTTTTTTATTCTTCTATTGTCCTCTTGAGCTAACATTTCCCCCTCCCCCCCCCTTCCCCTCACTGCCTTGCTCCAATCACCATCTACATGCTACTACTACTGCTACACTGCCACTGCTACATGTCATATTCATGCTACATGCCGGTTACGCCACATCTGGTACCTGCTACACCTGCTGCATTGGCTAAAAATCACAAATGGGCAATGACTTTCCACACAACTACATGACACTAGATGTCAGCTGCACTGGAAGACCTCAAACTTCATTGCTCCCCACCAGCAGCCAAGTGTTCAACCAAACAGAACTGGACAGCCAGGGAGACGTCTCATCCTTATGGTGGATGTGCTCAAGGTCACTCCCGATCCCACTCACCTGCTAATGATCATGGTCATGATGCAAGGCATGGAAAGAGGTCTTGCTCCCCTGCAACATCTAGACATCACACCTCCACAGCATTGCACAGTGACACCACATTTTTTCCATTTGGCACAGGCTCCAACAGCCCCTCAGCCTGTGCCATATGCCAGGGGTGTCACTACCACAATGTCAGCAAATGCAGTTCTAAGACCTTTTGGAATGGTGGTGCAGCATGCTGCAGGTGCAACAATTGTGGAAGGCTTGTCAACCTAGAGGGTGTCATCATTTGCTCTAATTGGCAGTGACCCATACCCTGCCGCAGCTCCAGCTCCACTCACATCCACAAGTTCTCAGGATGTGGAAGCCCTGCTCATGGTGCTCAGAGCTGTTCTTGAGCACAGAAAGTATAAAGCTCTCACCTCCTATCATGCCAATGCATGGGAACATCTCCTCAATGCACATAACCTCCTCAGTAGATACTTGAACCTGCCCAATAGCTTTTGGATGGGTTTGATGCAGGCATTCCCACTATCCATTACACTTGAACCCCACTTAATAACCCATCAGTACATGCCTATCCCCTTGCTTATGAAGAGATCATGGAGAGAGAATTTAGGTCTGAGCATTATCTTGGACCTCTTTTGCAAGTTGAAGTTGAATCCCTTATTAGCCCTTTCCAAACATCACCCCTCTCTCTTGTCCCTAAGCCAGGCAAACCCAACAAATTTTGTGCTGTACATAACTTCTCATTTCCATGTTCACCATCAGCAGGGCACCTATCCATGAATCAAGGCATCAATTCAGACCTCTACCCCTGCACTTGGGGAACTTTTGCAATGATTTTCTGCACTATTCAGAATCCCCCACCAGACTCACAAGTTTCAGTTCACAACATTTCAGAAGCTTACAGGACTATCCCCATATACCCTGAGCAATGGCCAGGTCTTATTGTTCAACTGCACCAACCTGGAAAATTTGCAATTAACACCAACAACAATTTTGGCTTGTTGTCTGCAGGGGGGGTGCATGGGCATGCTGCTGACAGTGGAGAAGATATATTCCATGCTGAAGGTATGGGCCCCCCTTTCAAAATGGGTGGACAACTACATTCTCTTCTGCATTCCTTGGATCTTCCTCAATGAGTACAACTGCAAGCAACAGTGATGCTCCACCACAATCTGTCACAAACTGGTCTTCCCAGGTATAGCCCAGAGGTTCCAGACAGGTAGGGTGCATGAGATCAATCAGAGAGAGGTTCCGGAGTCTCTGGGAATATCTCCAGTAAACATGTTTGAGTGCTACCAGAATAAGAGGGCTGATGTAGAGGTCCCATTCCGCCTGAGCACGTAACTCGCGTATCCGGACCTCTGTAGTGCACAGCATGCCTATATGAACGCGACCACTCGCATGCACAAGTACTCCGCATCACAAATTGGCCTCGGCGACAGCCGACCAGTACCCATGTCAGATGTCCCGCTGGCTGGGCATGTTCAATTAGGCCAACTATCGTGTACACCTCGATCAAACCTCGGCACTTGCATATGCACATGCACATGCGATCAGTATGCGGGTACACCTTAGAATAGATTCCCGAGCTCCACTCCCTCCTTAAATTCTTGCCTCATACTTATTCCCTTCCCTTTTTGCCTCCTCTACCTTACTCCCTTTTCTCGGCATACGTATATTCAGCCTTATTTTCTCCACCCTAGAAAACTTCCCCTCCTTGGCACTCTGTAGGTATAAAAACCCCCATGTACCTAGGTAGAGGGCAGTGAATTCGACCGTAGAAGTTCAGCTCAATTAAACACAGCGAAACCGTCTCGTTCCCTTCAACAAAACCCTCTGCATAGGGCTTCGTCTCGTATCCCACAGCCGCCTCATTCCATATTCACCCACAAGTCACCGTAGACTTCGCACCTCGTTTCGGCATCTACTCGCTATCGCTTGCCAGCTCCTTTCGCGCTCAGAAATTAGACTGAGTGGTTATTACTCTGTTATTTCTAGCTTACTGAGTCCTATCGGTTCCTTAGAACAGCGGTAGACGTGACGCTACCGTGCCCCTCATAGGTTTTTGTACCTACTCGCAACCTACCTACCGGCGCTGCACTCAGGCTACTTTATCACACTTCAACTGGAGCCCACCGCGAGGGGGTTTTAATTTACCAACCGGACTCAAAAGTGCGGCCAGCACAATCAACGCAGGAGCCTCGTTCCTCGACATTCAGTATAGATCCCGACACATCCCTCGATCTTCAGGACATCCTATCCACGCCTTCATCATCGAACGCTGACCACCTTCCATCAACGTCGCCCCCTTTTGCCTTCTTCCAAACCACGGCTTCTTCAACCGTGTCCCCAGGTCCCTTCCTCACCCTGCTTCCTCCCTCTGAGCCCGGATCTCCATCCCTGTCTCCATCCCTACCGCCCCTTCGTCCCGTCATCTGGAGCAACCAGCTTGTCCACTCCATCAATATCCCACTCCCACCGTCCGAACCAAGTTCTCCCATTTGACCTGTCTCCCTTTTCCCCGCTAAAACGATGTCCCAACTGCCAAGCCCGCTGCATGTGCGCCCCATGCCTTCATGCAACGATCGGGCGGCTCCCAAATTTGATGGGAAACCTGAGTGCTTGCTACCATTTTTCGATGACGTCCAACAATTGGCAACTGCGAGCAGCCTGTCAGATCAAGACCTTATCGAATGGACACTGCACTACGCACCCATTAGAATCCAGGATCTTTGGAGGAGCGCTGATGCGGTTGGTAGTGGCAATTGGAGCGCTTTCAAAGACGAAATGAAGGCACTATACCCTGGTGCCGACGGGGACTGCAAGTACTCCATTGTGGAACTTGAAGCCCTCATCGAGTCCCAATCATCAGTACCTATGCGTTCCAGGACCCAATTTGGGGAGTACCATCACAACTTCCTGACTATTGCGAAGTTCCTGAAGAAACAATCACACCTAAACAAGAGGGAAATTAGCCAGATGCTGCTCCGTGGCCTGGACTTCGCTTTCTGCAACGACATATGCACCCAGCTCCGCATGTTAAACCCCAGCCATCATCCAGAAGACCACTGGCCAATCGATAAAGTCCAGGAGGCTGTGCTCTTTGTCCTTGCTCGCAACAGCGGCAATGCCTTGCCTACTCCCATCTCCATGGCCGCATCCCTGAGTGAACCCTGCTCCCAGATTTCCAGAGAAACTTTCGACGCCTCATCGGTCATGAAACACTTCGAGCCGGAAACCATGGCAAAAGCGTTTGCCCAGACAGTCCTGCAGCACCTGAAATTAGCAGCTATCAATCCAACTTCTGCAAACGACTCACCTCAGCCCACTATGCCACGCAACACGAACTGTGCTTTCTGCTCCGACCCCAACCATTTTCACCACGCTTGTCCGACAGCACAGGACTACATGCAGAAGGGCTTTTGCAAGCAGAATACGGAAAATCAAATCGTTCTACCTAATGGTTGGAAAGTCACGGCGCGCACTGCTCCCGGAACCAACATCAAAGAACGTATCGACAACTGGCGTCAAGCAAATGCTGGAACCTACCCGGCAGCATCCACAAACCTAGTGGAAGTGTCGGCACTCTCGCTTGAAGGTAGCTACACATGGGTGAAACCATCAGCGAACCCTGCTTTGACCTTCAGCAACATTGCCTCACCTGTCAACCAGTCCCTTGCCACACCAGCAAAGTACGCCACGTCTCAGGACAAGGACGAAATCCTGATGCTGGAAACACTAGCAGTGCAGACACAGCATAAGCTCGATGAAGCCAGACAACGAGTCAGTGGAAAGGACATACTGCAGAATCGACAAGGCCCCATCACTCGCAGCGCAGCCCGAGAAGCTCCCCCACATATGCCTAAACCAGCCCAGGAAAACAGTCAGCAGCATCCTCGCAGCAAAGAAACCACTTGCTGCTCAATGCAGTGGCTATCAAAGACAGTGCGCTCCCTCCCATGGTAGAGCCCTATGCCGAGTCCTTTGGCGGACGTGGCTGCTACGGTGTCTTTGATCTTATGGTAGGCTTCGATCAGCGTGAGCTTGCTGTTGCATCTCGTGATCTCACCACATTTCAAACACCCTTGGGAACCCTCCGACTCACGTCTATTCCAATGGGATACACTAACTCGATGCAGGTTCAACATGGGGACCTCACTTTCCTCCTACGTGATGAGATCCCCGAGGTCACAGTCCCCTTCGTTGACAACATGCCAGTTAAAGGCCCACCAACATGATATGAGATGCCAGATGGTGACTTCGAACGCATTCCCGGAAACCCACGCATTCGCTGATTTGTTTGGGAACACCTTACCAATGTCAACCGTATCCTCCAGCGTGTCAAGCATGCAGGAGGCACTTTCTCCGCAGCCAAATCAGTGTATTGTGCACCACAGGTGGTTATAGTCGGCCATTTATGCACCTACGAAGGACGACTCCCAGATGAGTCACGGGTCCAAAAAATCATTGACTGGCCTATTCCCCGCAGCCTTACTGATGTGCGAGGGTTCCTGGGAACCCTAGGCATGATACGTACATTCATCAAGAACTTTGCTTCCTATGCTAAACCCCTGGTCCTCCTTACAAAAAACGGGGTGGATTTCAACTTCAGGGCTGATCAGCTTGTAGCCATGGAGAAGTTGAAGCTCCTTGCCTGCTCCTGTCCAGCTATCCGAGCAATCGACTACACTTCCAGCCAGGAGGTCATTCTCGCAGTTGACTCTTCTTGGAAAGCCGTCAGTTTTGTCCTCCTTCAGGTGGGAGCAGAGGGCCGGCGATATCCCAACTGTTTTGGCTCTATCACATGGAATGATGTGGAGCAACGCTACTCACAGGCTAAGCTTGAACTGTTCGGGCTATTCTGCACACTCAAGTCTGTGCACATCTACATCATTGGTGTTCAAAATCTTGTAGTGGAGGTCGACACAAAATACATCAAGGGCATGATCAACAATCCAGACTACATGCCGAATGCAACAATCAACCGCTGGATTGCTGGAATCCTGCTTTTCGATTTCAAATTACGCCATGTCGCTGCACGCGACCATACTTCCCCTGATGGACTTTCACACTGTGATCGAGCTCCCGAGGACCCTGAAGAGCTTGACGATTATGAGGATTGGATCGACACTGCTAATGCCTTTGCAGTCGAATTCATCAATTGGTGACTGCTTTGCTCGCTCCCGGTTGTGTCTTCAGCCCTCCCTCCTTACCTTGCCCACCCGGCAGTACCAGCCACTTTCTCTGTCATGTCTCTGGTTCACGCTCTCACGGATTTGGTTGTCCTCATCCCTTGCTCAGAAAAGGCAGTTGCTAAGGATGCCCAACTTCTCGCTATCCAGGCCTTCCTCGGCAATGCTCAACACCCAGACAACTTAACAGATCGACAGTTTTCACGCTTTGTCAGGCTTGTGCTTGATTTTTTCGTACAAGATGGGCAACTTTGGTGCAAGGACCGACACGGCTGCCACAAGCTGGTCATTCCAGAAAGTAAGCGCCTGGGACTTATTACTCAAGCACACGACGAGCTCGGGCACAAGGGTATGTTCACCGTGCATACTCGGCTGTTAGCCCGGTTCTGGTGGCCCCACCTGGAACAAGATGTCAAGTGGTTCATTCAAACATGCCATGAGTGCCAGATCCAACTCCTGCAGAAGATCCACATTCCACCCACAGCCCCAGCTCCAGCATCTTTATTTCGGAAGGCCTACGTTGACACAATGTTCATGCCGAAAGCAGGCAGTTTTCGGTATATCGTCCATGCCAGATGCTCGCTGTCCTCATACCCAGAGTGGCACATGCTTCGCCTTGAAAATGGGCGAACCCTGGGTGCCTTTATATTTGAAGACATTCTCTGTCGCTGGGGTGCCTTGGAAGAAATTGTCACCGACAACGGTCCCGCTTTCTTACAAGCGACCGAGTACCTTGCACAAAAATACCATATCCATCATATCAGGATCTCGCCCTACAACTCGCAGGCTAATGGCCCAGTTGAGCGCCGACACTTCAACGTCCGAGAAGCCCTGATCAAGGCTGCTGATGGCGATAAGTCTTGCTGGCCACAGGTGGCGCCTTCTGTCTTCTGGGCAGAATGTATCTCCATCCAAGCTTCCACCGGGTATTCCCCATACTACATCGCACACGGCACTGAACCGCTGCTCCCTTTCGACCTTGCAGAAGCTACATACCTCGCGCCTCCCCTCGATCATCTCGTGTCCACCAAGGACCTCATTGCACGTCGTGCAATACAGCTTCAAAAACACCCTGAAGACCTTGCTCGGGTTCATGATCTCGTTCTCAAGGCCCGTTACTCCTCCATTCGTCATTTTGAGCAGGCCCATTCTCACAGTATACGCGATTATGACTTCGGCCCCGGCTCCCTCGTCCTTGTCTGCAACTCCCGCATTGCCACAGACCTTAGCCGCAAGACAAAACCAAGGTACCTTGGCCCCATGGTTGTCATTCGCCGAACGAAGGGTGGATCATATGCCCTCGGGGAGCTGGATGGCACTCTCTCAAAGCTACGGTTTGGTGCGGCTCGTCTAATTCCTTACCTTCCCCGGGACGTCCGTGCAATTCCGGTCACCAGCCTTGTAGATCTTCCCGACAACATCCTTGAACAGATAACTCATGATTTCCCTGGCGACGACGGAGGGGACATCGAATCAAGCTAACAAAAGCTTCTCTGGAAGCATCTAAAAGTATCAATTTGCATCTACATATCTAATAGGGTGGAAACCTGTCTATTCACTCCTCTTCTCATCCTTCTCCTCTCCCTTTTATCTCTTCCTCTGTTTCATTGTCACCTTTGCAGCCTTCGCCCTGGGCACAGGCCTCCTCAACTCCCTAGCCACTCTTGCAGCTCTTGCCGCTTCCGCATTGCTACCCCCAGGCGTTGCCTCCTCCTCCCAAGCTGCTTCATGGTCGGTCCTCGCAAGCGATGGTCCTGCAGCACGGCCTGGCTGGAATAAACCTCTGTCATCGAGGTATGTCGTGTACTCGGCGTAGTGAAGCCCGCCGTCACCTGCTATCGCCAGCGCTGGCATGCCGGCGTACACATCTTCGTCTCCAAAGTCGCGACGACCCATTCGTTCTGACCATACTTCCTGCGCTTGCAAAACGGTTGGCTGCCCGACATCGAACCGACCAGCCCCTAGGAAAATCTGGCGTCCTAGGGCCTCAGTATCAGCAAACATCCTTGTGCTCCCCACCCATGCCAGTAGCGTAACCATGGCCTGATAGGTGACCTGCGCCTCGTCGGTTACAGAGAGTGCCTCACAGCCAAGCCTCCTAGCCAGCATCTTCAACGCGGCTGCCTCCTCCTGTTTGTATTCATCAGCAGTCGGTCTACAGCGCCGCTCGCGTCCCACTCACCAGAATCATCAGGTAGTGCCCCAGCTCCTTGCTGCTGCACATCTGCACAGAACTGATGATGTTTGCTCCCACCATCGTGGCATAGCCAACCCTGGCATGGAAGGCGCTCCCCAGTTCGCGGGCGAGGAGTAGCCGCTCACCGGTGCTCAGGCTCAGTAGATGTGCCATGACTATGACAGGACTGGGCAGACCTTCGCCCCCGCTGCACCTCCTTTTCTTGATCTTCCCGATCTCCATGTCGTCATTTTCTGCGCATTGTCGTCATCTTCTTCGAACTCCTCCCTCGATTGACTGGGACAGTCAATATTCAAAGTCCCCGGGTGGTGTAGAGGTCCCATTCCGCCTGAGCACATAACTCACATATCCGGACCTCTGTAGCGCACAGCATGCCTATACAAATGCGACCACTCGCATGCACAAGTACTCTGCATCACAAATTGGCCTCGACGACAGCCGACCAGTACCCATGTCGGATGTCCCGCCGGCTGGGCATGTTCAATTAGGCCAACTATCGCGTACACCTCGATCAAACCTCGGCACTTGCATATGCACATGCACATGCGATCAGTATGCGGGTACACCTTAGAATAGATTCCCGAGCTCCACTCCCTCCCTAAATTCTTGCCTCATACTTATTCCCTTCCCTTTTTGCCTCCTCTACCTTACTCCCTTTTCTCGGCATACGAATATTCAGCCTTATTTTCTCCACCCTAGAAAACTTCCCCTCCTTGGCACTCTGTAGGTATAAAAACCCCCATGTACCTAGGTAGAGGGCAGTGAATTCGACCGTAGAAGTTCAGCTCAATTAAACACAGTGAAACTGTCTCGTTCCCTTCAACAAAGCCCTCTGCATAGGGCTTTGTCTCGTATCCCACAGCTGCCTCATTCCATATTCACCCACAAGTCACCGTAGACTTCGCACCTCGTTTCAGCGTCTACTTGCTATCGCTTGCCAGCTCCTTTCGTGCTCAGAAATTAGACTGAGTGGTTATTACTCTGTTATTTCTAGCTTACTGAGTCCTATCGGTTCCTTAGAACAGCAGTAGACGTGACACTACCGCGCCCCTCATAGGTTTTTGTACCTACTCGCAACCTACCTACCGGCACTGCACTCAGGCCACTTTATCACACTTCACTGAGGTGGGCAACAGCTTCAGCTTATGTGCTGTGCCTCCTTTGTTCCTAACACCCAATTTACAGACAATGGTGAGTGGGCTGATTCAGATATACATTGGAGATCAATACTCAACTTCCTGACCAAAGAGTTGGTCAGGAGGGATCTCTGGAGACCAGAGATCTTGTTGAGTGCATAGTGCAATGACAAGAAGGATAATATGAGTAGAGGATAAGTTGGAAGTAGTTAGCGACTTTGTAAGAATGTTGAGGACAAGATGTAGGCATATATGTGAATGTAATTAATGAAGTACTACAATACATTCAAAGTACTTAAATACTAAAAGATCTAAATAACCAGAGTAATATGCAAAGCACTACAATTATACTAGTGCAATGGAGAAGTAAGTGGGTTAAGAAAAAGAGAGCATATGACGAGGGCTAAGGAATATGAATTGAATGTTAACACAAAGAGACATACTACAAAAAGTATAGTGTGTGGCTGAAACAAAGTAAGTACAAAAATGGAAATGGACCAGAGTAAACCTGAGTAAACCCAGAGATGAGCAAAAAGTTGGGATAGTGTCAGTATTGATTGTAAGCAATGTGAGGATGGCATGCACTGTGCCATATAGGGATATGACACACACATAGTTTCTACACAGTAATATCAAGCAGGGCTAAAGTAGTTGGGGCATGGTGGAGGTTCTTCATTATCATCATCATGACACTGTGGGTTTGGTCCCCTCCTTTGTGGATTCCAAGCTTGGCTTTCTCCAGACCTTTGTAACATTCTACATACTCCTGAATGAGTTTGACAAGTGTGATATTTTGTGTATTTTTGCCACTCTCTCAGATGAGCTTGGCATGCAGATGTATCTCTATATCTGTCATTTGCACAATCACGGACAAGACACTGAGATGCAAGTAGTAAGTGATGCATGTCACACAGGGAACCACCTTGAGAATTAGAAAGATCATTTAAATAATCATCAATTGCACACATCTATAAATAGTAAGTTAGTATCTATTATGTACAGAATTATATTTAACAAATTTGCCTGTGGTCCCATAACAACTCCATCAAGTACAATCATTGTAATATTTTTCTTGTCATCATTCATGGCATTGTCAGAACTATCAACAGATATAGGAGAAGCTAGATGTGGTTGATCCACAGTTTCACCAATTCCTGCCAATGGTGGTACATCTTGATTTTCATCAACTCCAATTAGAGCTGCAGGATCATTCAAGACTGCATCACTTGACTTTTTATATGGCTGAGTACATTCACTGCATGCATGGTGATCTGCTGCTTTAATAATCCCCTGTTCTCCCAAAAGCTCAAATGCCTGAGTAGTAACCTCTTTGATATTAAGAGGATCATTAAGCTCA